>SJXO01005499.1:38696-88472 GCA_006408615.1 Connochaetes taurinus | reverse complement strand
GGTGCGCCGAGCGCCGGTGCCCCGTCCCCTCCGCCGCGTCTCTGCGGGCTCGGCGCGGGCGGGGCCCCGCGGGAGCGGCCCGGGCCGGGGGCCGCGCGGGGTGTCAGCCGCGGGGGGATTAAGACGACTGAAGCGAGGGAAGAGGGCAGAGTGTTTTGTGTTTAAAGAGAGCGGGATTAGCGGAGAGAAAGTCCTGACCCGGGGTCAGCGGCGAGTCAAACCCTTTTACAATCAGCGGGCGGAACGGGCGGCCCCGCGCTCGGCCGCAACAAGTTGGGGGCGGGGAGGCCGGGCCGCGCGCGGAGGCAGCTTGGGGACCCGGGGGCGCAGGCGGCGGAGCGCGCCGAGGCCGCGCCGAGCGCTCGTCCTTCAGGGTCCTTCTGCGTAACCGGAGCCTCTGTCCCCGCTCGCTGGAGACCAGCCCGCGAGGCTCTGTCCTGCCCGGGCAGTTCTGTTTCCATAAGAAACTACAAACCAACGACCCGGCCCTCGGTCGGCCGGCCGGCCTCTCCGTTTTTCACCCCAGGCGCAATGGGCCTGGGTTCCTGCAAACCCTGGTGTGTGTGTGTGTGCGCGGGCGCGCGCAGCAGCATGGAGGGGGGCATGCTTGGAATATATTCAGGCTGCTTGCCCCTAACCCTGGTGTGTATGCGTGCGTGTGCGTGTGCGCGCAGCAGCATGGAGGGGGCATGCTTGGAATACATCCAGGCTGCTTGTGGCTGGACGCGGTTCTCCACCAGGGTGGAGGAATGGAGCGCTGGTCTGGGCTGTAAACCCGCGGCGCTCACCAGGGAGTGAGATCCGCGAGGCTCACCTGAAAAGTCGGGAAAACTGCAGTTTTCGGTGACGGGTGGGGGGCGGGTGAGGGTCCGGGAGAAGGAAAGAGGAGGACGGGCTGTGCTCCTCACTAGTCAGGGGTTCGCGCTGCGGTTACAGCGCGAAGAGCGCTTCCAACTATGAAAAATAGATCAGGAACCCAGACTTCTGATTCATCCAAAGATAGAAAAAGACCATCTATTTTGATAGTGAAAACAAAACAGAACTGCCATATTTTCTTCTAAATTGGCTTTTCGTCTTTAAATGTGAAAACACCAACCCCAGAGAGAGAGGGAGAGAGAAAAGCCGTGTTAAAACCACCACAAGCAAATGACTCCCGGGGAGCTGACGTGTTTGCACAGCCGTCCTGGGTAACGCTGGACTCACTGTGAATGGGTTCCCGGCTCAGAGCAAGGACCCGATTCCTGCTCCCAAGTTGCTCAAGGCAACCTCTGGGGAAAATGCGCCGGACACTGAGAGCAATTCTGAGCGTCCGCAGGCCGCCGCTGCAAGGACTTAATTGGCCGCAGCCCCTTCAGAACAACCGCGTGGGGCATTAAAGATGCTGTTTGTGAAGAACAGCAGGGCATCACATGCAAAGCCTCGAAATAGTCAGCCAGTCAAATCAGTGGAAAAAATCAGCTTTTGTTAGATTTTGCAGTTTCAGGAATTAGGCATTCACTGCAGAGCTGCAGTTTTGAGAAATTGCAATGTCAGGCATGTTCCCAATGGGGAAATATTGTGAGAGTGTGGAGGAATGTCAGGCTGGGTTTGACAATGGGGGGGGGGAGGCTGACAAGAGTGATCACCCAGACATTGTTCTCCGTCTGCACCCCGGAAACGATAAGTAGAGACCGTATCTACTGGCAGCGATGGCCCCATGTGCTCCAGCACACGGGGATGAGAGTCTTAGCCTGGAAAAGGCTGACGCCAGGCTTCACAGAAGGAGAACCGGGCCGCACAGCCACAGAACCTCGCAGGTACGGAACACTTACGGACAGAAGAATAGCAGGCGAGGGCAGCCCAAAGACATTCCGAGCAGAGGCCAACTTACTCTTTTTGTTTCCAAGCAACAGAGCAGGAGGAAGCCCAGGTGAACACGTTTCGAACCTGGGAAAGGATGTAGAAACCGCAAGCTTTTCAGTCATCCAAACTCTAGGGGGAAATTTAGGCACATGCCCGGGCTTGGGCAGGAAGTTACCACGAATGCCCACACAGAGGGAAGCGCAGGAGCTTTCTTCCTTGTGTTAGACGTTGCACTGAAGGGTGGTGTTTATCCTTGTAGGAACTGGGGCCACTTGCATTTCACCCCAGGGAGCAGCGACGCACCTGTGCGGTGACAGGACGCGTCCATGTGAGTCGAGGTGGCATCTGTACCGTTTCTAATCTCTGCCGACCTTGTCCAGCAGGATGGGGAAGGCTGTGGGATTTGGACCGAAGGTGAGTCTGCTGGTATGTGGCAGCTGTGTCCTCAGTGAACGTCTTCACCGGCGAGTCCATCTTCTCATGATCACACCCACCTCAGATGGGCATTAATGCTTCATGACCTGAGTGTGTGCTCTGCCCAGGAAATAGTAGCCTCTCAATAAATGGTGCTTTGCCAGCTAAGCCTGTGTCCACTCAGGCAGGGACAAAGTGGAGGGCTGTGACCTCAGTTGGTGGGGGTGGCCTGGGTGGCAAACAGTGAGAATTATACAAACCAGTCTCTGTCCCCATCCCCATGGTGTTATTACTGATTTCCTTTGAGAGTTACCTGAGCATCGCATCACTGGCTCACCTGCCCGGCCGACGTTGTCACACATCGATGGTGGGCACGGGTTACTCTTGGGGCGCCTGTCGTGTCCGTGGCCTGTTTGCAGGTGCTGGCAGTGCGGCGCTGGACGCGCCGGGCTCACTGTGCCGGTGAGCCTGATGGTACATGAGGGAGCGTGACCCTGAGGGGCACTACTGGGGGACAGGGGGCGGGGCCCATCCTGGGGGCTCAGGGAGGGTCCTTCAGAAGAAGCAGGAGCTGGGCTGGAAGCTGGGACGCCCTGGGCTGCTCTGCCCCTGGGGCCCTCCCATGGGGCGTGCACCCTGTCTCTCTGCACAGATGAAGGCTGCAACGACTTTGAGCAGAGCGGTCTGATCACGACCTTGTTCAGCGGCGGCCGCCCACATTGCCTTGGAGTTGGCACAAAGTTAGCCGCAGAGGTTTACACGGCAGGGCCTCTCACATCCAGAGGCACGGACGCTGGGAGAGCTTCTTGTCGAAGCAGGGGCTCAGACCAGTCCCCAGCGCAGGACGCCTCCAAGGTCCAGGAGGACCCAGGCCCAGCCTGCTCCTCAGCACCCCCAGGGATGCTGAGCAGGTCCCACAGGACTCAGGAGACCCAGGACACAGCATGGGCCCCGGCACATGTGTGGTGAACAGCTGTTCAGACCGTGTGTGTGTTAGTTGCTCCGTCGTGGGACTCTGTGCGACCCCATGGACTATAGCCCGCCAGGCTCCTCTGTCCATGGGATTCTCCAGACAAGAATACTGGAGTGGGTTGCCATGCCCTCCTCCAGGGGATCTTCCCGATCCAGGGATCGAACCCAGGTCTCCTGCATGGCAGGCAGACTCTTTACCATCTGAGCCACCAGGGAAGCCCAAGACTGTTTAGATTAAACAGATTTAGATTAGACTTAAATTTGAGGAGCAATTTATTGTTTATAAGGTACTCTCACTGAACTGTTCAATTTAGATGATTCTTGAAAAAATTAAACTAGCAGGAGAAGAAAAATTTAAGCTGGATTATCAAAATCTTGCAAGTAGAGAGGACTGACCAATTTACTGCTTTTATATTCCGTTTTTGGACTGACCGTTCTGACTGTCCGAGGACACACTGGGCCTCTCCTGGAGGGCAGTCAGGCAGACACAGGAGGCAGGCCCCACACACACACATTTGTAAAGAATGGGCGATTAAACAGACTCAGCAAAGTCATATGTTGTGCTGTTATCAAGCTCTAACTTTACCAAACTAATTTGTATTTACACAGACCAGGTCTGCACAGCCTGTTAATGCAGTGTGGGCCAAAACACATAAATGGTTGAGCATTGTTTTAATGATATTTGAAAGTGGGAGAAGAGCATTTAATAGTACAGGTGAGATTGAATAAATAGGTTTTGTTGAATATATAACTGTAAGCATAATAATATAATACTTAGTATTGTCTGTAAAATGGGAATATCTTGTTTTTCAAAAAAACCTTGATACATTAAGTACTTTCAGTAACTTTGAAAGGAAGAGGTCGTGCAAATAGAATGACAGAATAAGCTACTGTGTGTCAGCACGGCTCTTTCCAGAAACCACACGGCTCTGTGTGATGCATGTGAGTGGTCCTGCAGCTCATAAGAAGGATCGCCTTCCTTATATTTATAGATACAGATCTAGAGTAAGGTGTGGTAAGGGAAGAAATTTGTGTCTACTTGAGTAGCATGTGGGAAAATAAATTTTAAATAGGATATAATGAGAGAAAATGTTCTATAGATTCAAAACTGTCTTGATAATACAAGAGTTCCAATAGGGTTTTTAGCTAATTTCAGGACTCAGGGCATCATTCAAAAAATCTCATAACCTGTGCATCTTAACTGTAGCCTTTTGGAGACGATGACAGTGTCTTTCCTGTCTAAATCATTCATCATTTTAATGGATAAGATGTCAGTCCAGACAATCAGGCCCCTGTGCACAGTAGGCAGGGGAGAGTTTCTTAAACTCTCTTGTTTTGATTATCATTGCATATTATTAATAGCATCACTGCAGTTATTGTGACTGCGTGAGCGCACCTCATACACTACACACCCAGAACCATAGACATTCTGTCACCACGCAGCTTGCAGAGAGAAAAGAAGATGCTGTCCAAAGAAAGAAAGATAGGGAGAGGGAAGGAGTGAGGAGAGAAGGAAGGGGGAAGAAGGAAGAGAACAAAAGGGGGAGGCTGAACAGAAACGTTTAAGTCACAGCTGATGAAATGAGATGGAGAAGTAAATTCAGGCGACTCTTAGCGCGGTCTCGCCCATGGTCAGAGCCAGTGGACTAAGCATCTATTTAAAAACTCGAAGGACTCCCCTGTAGTCCAGTGGTTAAGAAGCCACTTGGCGGCACAGGGGATGCAGGTTCAGTCCCTAGTGGGGGAACTGAGACCCCACAGGCAGCGGGCAGCTAGGCCAGCCTGCTGCGGCTGCTGAGCATGGAGCGCCACAGCCTGAGAGTCCAGCGCCGAGACGAAGACCCTGCAAGACGCAGGCAAGACCCGAGGCAGCCAAACAAAGAAAGAAAGTTTTTTTCATTGAAAAAATTAAAAGCTGGTAGAAATCCTAGTGCTGGGAACATTTACAGTGAAAATAAACAAAAAGCTGGAAAACACGTTTTAGCAAGTCCTTGCCTGTGAGTTTACATGCCGGTAGTTTCAGTTCAGTTCAGCCGCTCAGTCGTGTCCGGCTCTTTGCCACTACATGGACCTCAGCACGCCAGGCCTCCCTGTCCATCACCAACTCCTGGAGTTCACTCACACTCGTGTCCATTGAGTTGGTGATGCCATCCAGCCATCTCATCCTGTCGCCCCCTTCCCCTCCCGCCTTCAATCAGTAGTTCACCATCTCTAACTCTCTCTGAGTTGCATGGATTAAAATCTGGTTATGTTAATTGAGTAAGATATTAATGTAAAACCTTTCTTCTCATTTAAAAAAGCAGATAATTTATTTTAGTCTTTCAAACCAAAATTACTACAAGAAATATATTCTCAATTTTAAAATATTGATGACAAGATTTGGATAATGAATGAAGTTATACACTTACTAAAGGCAATTACATGAAAGCCTTCAAATAATTAAACCATACTTTATTATCTAAAATAAATACATCACCTAAAAACCAAAATTGTCTTTAAAAGTCACAGCTCAAATGTAATCATGTATTTGCATTAAAAATAGATCATTTAAATCAATCTATAAGCTACAAGTTCAATATAAGTTTAAACAGCTTAAGTTTTAAATGAATGTGAAATAGTTATGATTACATTAAATTAGGTTTGAGGGAAATAGCACATTTACAACATTTTACGCAAAGTCTCCACTTAAGGATTTTTTAAAAACTCAACAAGCAAAATGGGGTCAGTGCCCTACCCTTGCCTGTGCAGCCTCTGTGGAGCCTGGATACCTGCAGAGTCGTGACGTGAAGGCCTGCTTTTGCTAGAACAAAAGCAGATGCGCCCCAGGCCAGAGACCAGTGTGAACTGACCTGCCGGCAGCCCCCAGCCTCCTGGAGAATGGGCTCCAGATCCCGCTAGATTTGTTTGTTCTGAATGTTTTATTTCAAATATCAGCACAGTTCAGGCACCTCGTGGGGCCAACAGCTGTTTACTGCACTGGACCCCTGCGCAGAGCCAAAGTCAGGGCTGGTGGGGCCGTGCCGTCTGGGACCAGCCCAGAGGAGCCTTACATTTTCTTTTTTAGTGCAGACTTTCTCTTCTCTTTGTAAACCTCATGCTGACAAAATGTCTCTAGTCCTGGCTGCTGTGGGCAGCGAACAAGGAACACGGCTGCCTGGAATCCCCGTGCCAGCCACCATGGCACTGCCGCACGTGACAAGGCTGGCCGGGTTCGGTCAGTCCTGCCTGGGAAGGCGGCAGTTCCGAAAGCAGAGGGCGTCAGTGTGAGTTTTTCCTGTGACTCTGAAATCAAAACATCTGATTACCTTTTTACTTTGTCAGGGATTATTTTTATCTTACAGGCTTACTCAGTATCCATGAATAGGAGGAAAGAGACGACTCTCAATTTTGCACAGAAAACTACCTTCTCCTAAGGCTTTTTATTATTTCAAAATTTATTTTGCTTGTTTTTGTTTTGTCTTGTTGAGGAAGCTGAGAAGGACCAAGACAAGCTCCGGGCAGCAATGAGGGAGGGCAGCTGGCCTGGGACCCATGGTGTGTGGAGCCGCAGAGGAGAGCGGCTCCGGGCACGGATACAAGGGCGCTGAGGCCCCCTGTGGAGATGTTCCTGCACCGGCCTCGGCCTGGAGGCCAGCGGGCTCTCTGATTACGTGGTTATACGATTGCCTTTGAGCTGGATGGGGCTTCCCTGGTGGCTCGGCTGGTAAAGAATCTGCCTGCAATGCGGGAAACCCCAGTTCCATTCCTGGGCCGGGAAGATTCCCTGGAGAAGGGATAGGGTACCCACTCCAGTATCTTGAGCTTGCTTTGTGGCTCAGACAGTAAAGAATCTGCCTGCAATGCAGGAGACCCTGGTTCTATCCCTGGGTTGGGAAGATCCCCTGGAGAAGGGAATGGCAACCCCCTCCAGTATTCTGGCCGGAAGATTTCCATGGACCGTATAGTCCATGGGGTTGCAGAGAGTCGGACAGGACTCAGCGACTTTCACTTCTTTTGAACTGGATGGGTGTGTTCATGGTGGTGACTACTACGTGGGAACAAGTGGAAAACATAATTCAGACCAAGAAATACAGGGAACACTGAGAAAACTATTAGGAATGAGGGGTTACCCGGCGCCGACGGGACCAAAAGCAGAGGGGCTCAGAGAGGGGCCACCTTGGAAAGACGGATGTGTTAAAGAGAGCTGGCAAGGAGACCCCCGACCCCAGCTCAGAGAGGTGCCCTGTGAGGCTGCAGTGCAGACGCCTGGACGGGAGAGGGGTTCTCGGTCACCTGCCCGAGTGCTGAGTGCCCGCTGCAGGCAACCAGCGCCACAGGTGGCAGGGTTTCCAAGATCAGCAAGGTGCTCCCTTGCGGCCTGGAGGCCCGAAGTCAGACGCGGAGGAGCGGCGGGCGGTTCCCTCTGAGGCCGGAGGGAGGACCCGTCCGGGTTCCCGGCCGCCGGAGGTTCCGGGCGTCCTTGGTGGAAGGACATTCTGGTCTGGTCTGGAGTGGATGGTCCATGGGGCCGCAAAGAGTGAGGCACGACGGAGCGACGTCCACTCGCACGTTTGGCTGGGGCGCACCGTCCGTGATCGCTGAGCATCTCCGTGTCCAGGTCGCCCTTTATAAGGACACCGCACACACGGGCCCACCCTGACACCCCACCTTGGTGGTCTAGAGGCCGTATTTCCAAACAAGGCCCCATGGGGTGGGGTGGGGGGAGGTAGGACGCCCTTCTTGGGGACGCCGTTCCATTCCGGCCGGAACGTCCGCTCTTTCGACCACGGCCCAGCCAGCGACCTGGCCGGGTGAGCGCTGCGTGCTCGAGGGCCCTGGCGTCCGGGACACTGAAGGGTGTGGTCTTCTGCGGGCTCTCGACGCTCTGTGTGCCGTTCTCCCCTCAAGCTGTTTGTGACAGCACCTCCTGATGCAGCCAAGCAGGAGCCCCCCCTGGACTAAGCATCCCGCAAAAGCGCTGCCGGCTCTGCAGCGCACCAAGGGCGCTCACGGAACCGCGCTGAGGCAGCCCCTGGCGGGTGCAGGCAGACGCGCTGCTCCGGCCAAAAACACACAGCGAGCAACGCGCGGGTGCCGGACGCGGCCTTAGCTTTATTTATTCTTAATTCACGTTGTCTTGCTTTATTAAATGCATCTTTGCAGACCATCTTCACGTCTTTGAAGAATCAACATGTAAAGAGGTTAATCACTAGGAAAGTTCACATATATACGCTCATTTAATCCTCACTGCGTCTCCAACTTAGAAGTATAGCTGTGCTTAGTGGCTCAGTCGTGTCTGCGTCTGTGTGACCCCATGGACTGTAGCCCACCAGGCCCCTTTGTCCAAGGGATTCTCCAGGCAAGAATGCTGAAGTGGGTTGCCATTTCCTCCTCCAGATAGAAGTATAGCTATTTCCCCTTTATACAGATTAAGAATCTGAAAGGTTAAGCTGTCTACCAAAGGGCATATCCGTGAGGAACAGAAAATTCAGAATCAAAATCCAGAGCTGACAGAGTCTCATATAATGCATGGAATTATTTTTAATAGACTTTATCTTTAGAGTGGTTTTGGGCTCACAGCGACACCAAGTGTAAAGTGCGGAGATGACTCGCTCCCCCGCTGTGCCCAGCCCCACCCACCAAAGGGTACACTTATCTCGGTGGATGAGCCTCCACTGACCGGCCACCGCCCGGGGTGCGCATTCTCCAGTCGTGTGACTCTAGCCGTTCTGCATCGACTGCGGTTTTGGACAAAGTCATATGCCACGCCCCCTCCTCTGCAGTGTCCTGCAGAGTATTTTCTCTGTCCCGCCCGCCCACACTGTACTCCTATTTATCGTCCCTGCCACCAACCCTGGAAACCACTGATTGTGTTACTTTCTCCATCCTTCTGTTGAATACTTTTCTAAGGCAAGCACTGTCATAACGTTCATTAGGAAAATCACCCTTGTTTCAGGCACCCCAGGCTCAGTCCCACTCCCCAGCAGCAACTTGTTATAAGACTTTTGGCTGCTTTCCCCACCGTTTATCTCCATAGTTCTCGGTTACATTTTTATATTTCTTATTCTTTATTAATTTGGGGCATTATTTATTTGGACCTTACTCACTAGACACTATAAAGCTTTCACGTTCTTTGCATTCTTCCCCAGCCCTCTTTTTCCCCACGTAGGTATATCGTTTCCAATATTCAGCGTACTCCGCCATCCATTCGTGGAAGGACTGGTCGTGGCTGAGACAGTGGGAAACTATGATTATATTTCCTTTCTTTCACAACCGTGTTTCCCCTGAACTTGTTAACGGTCTTGTTTTGTGAGAGTGCCTGTTCTTTAACACTTGGTTTCTCTGTTCTCATCACAAATTCTCGCCAGGCTCGGCATCACTACGGTAAGCGCCCTCGATGCTATTTTTTGCAAGATGAGGCACATCGGGAGTGTATGAGCTCAGCCTCTTCCTCCCGCCGTTTCTTCTGTCCCCTGCCCGCAGTGGGTGGCTGCTCTCGCGAGGCCCGAAGTCGTCATCATCTCCCTTTACCTTCCTTCCAGGGGCTCCTTCCCCCTCGGTCCCGTGCTGGCCCTCGTGCTGACTTACCCCCTTGTTCTGGCGACTTCCAGCAGGCTGCACGACCCTGCAGCGGCAGATGAGCTGGTTAAAGGACTCAAAAATCTTCTTCCTTCAAGGTTCTTCCTTCCATCCTACTCTGCTGCTTTTGAGTAGCCCACACCGCTTTCTGTCTTCACAGTCTCCTGAGGGCTCCTTGGTGTACACGCTAGACGTATGGAAAGTGTGCAATACGGTTCCTTTTGACAAGTAAACAAACCCAGGCAACAGTTGCCACAGTTTGAGTGAACACGTCCGTCACCCTCCAGGTGCCCCTGCCTTCTCTGCAAACCCTCGCTCCTGCTCTCCCCCCTCACAGGTAACTAGTCACCTGCCTTTATCAGCTCAGCTGTCATTGCTTGTCTGCGTTTTCTAGAATTTTACATAAATGGACTCCTGCCTGTCCTGTCTCTCCCCATAATCACCCCGAGATCCGCCCACGTCCCAACGGTCTCTGGGCCCTTCCTTTGGCTGCTGAGTTGAGGTCCTGCTGTGTGGACGGACTGCTGTCTGTCCACCTCCCGATGGACGTCTGTGTGCGCTCCTCGCTCTCGTGACTTATGGACAAGCCTTTGGATGGACACGTGCTCGTTTCCCTTGGGTGAATCCATAGGCGTGGAATGGCTGCTATTCGCTGCTGTGCTTAGTCACTCAGGCGTGTCCAGCTCTCTGTGACCCCGTGGACTGTAGCCGCCAGGCTCCCGGGTTCATGGGGACTCTCCAGGCAAGAATACTGGAGTGGGTTAAATTTTCAAGGAATTGCAAACCCTCTTTCAGAGTGCGTGCGCTGCATTTCACTCCCACTAGCATGTATGAGAGCTCCAGTTTCTCCGTATCAACACTTGCTTTTTGATGTTAGCTACGCTTCTGGCTGTGTGCCAGGACCCCGTGTGGCTTTAACTTGCTTTTCCCTAACGACGGACCCCCTCGAGCATCCTCTCGCGTGCTTATTAGCCATCCCTCTACAGATCTTCTTTGGAGAAATGTCTATTAAAACATTTGCGAATATTTTCTGTCTATAGCTTACCTTTTTATCTTCTTAACAATGTCATTTGAAGAAGAAAGGTTTTACATTGTCATGAAGTGTGGTTTACTGATTTCATTTTTTCTTTCATATTTATGCTTTCTGTGTTGTATTTTCTTTCACATAGGTCATGCCTTTTCTGCTGTATTTTATTTTATTTTTTGCCAAATTCAAGGTCATTAAGATTTTCTCTTAGAATTTCTTTGGAAATGTGTTCCCCAATGAAATAGCCCCTACCTACTTGTGGTCATTTAACATTACAACATGTAAAATTAAATTTTTTTAAATTTGTTTCTCAATCGCAGTAGCCAATTCAAATGCTTCGTAGTTATGTGTGGGTATTGTCTTGGGAAATACAAAAATATTTCCAGCATCAAGAAAGACCTCTTGAATGATCCCCTAACCTTCCAGAGCTTTACCTCCCGTGTTTAGTCAGTGATGCATCTGCACGGACTCTCGTATGAGTGTGAGGTAAAGGTTAATGCTTTCTGCATGTGGCTGCTCAATTGTTCTAATAATTTCATTTTTTTGAAAAGATTATTCTTTCCATTAAATTGCTTTGGTACTTTTGTTGACAATCAATTAGCAATATATGTTTGGATCTGTCTTTGGACTCCTTATTCTGATACATCGATTTATTGGCTCATCTTCTTGCCAATACCCCGCAGTATTGGTTACTACAGTTCTAAAATAAGCCTTAAAAACAAATAGTGTAAATTCTCCTACTTTTTCATTTTTTTCAAGATTGTTTTAGCTTTTCAACACCCTTTGAATTTTGAGGGACTTGATATCTTAATAATACTGATTCTTCCAACTCACTGCCTTGTTATAGTTCTCCGTTTATTTAAACCTTAGCTTTTTGAAAGCAGTGATTTGTCTTCATGCACAGATCTTGTCCCTCTCTGGTCATTTTTCTCCCAAACTGTTTCACGTTTCCTTCTCTTACTGTAAGTAGTAGTGCTTTTTTAAATTTCATTTTCTGATAGAAAAATACCACTGGTTTTTTAATTTGGGCCTTGAATCTTATAACTTTGATAAATTTCTTATAAGTTATGGTAGGTTCATTTTGCAGCTTCTATGAGATTTTTGACAAAGACAATTTTACTGCCAGCAAATAAAGATTTTTTTCTTCCATTCTAATCTAGGCATCTTTTTTTCCCTTGACCTGTTTTACTGGCCAGAACCCCCAGTACAGTGTTGAAGAGAAGCTAGGAGAGCAACATTCTTGTCTTTTTCTTGATTTTAGGGGCAAAGCTCTCAGTCCTTCACCACTGAGTATGATGTCAGCTATGCTGGTGGGTTAGTTACTAACTCGTGTCCAGCTCTCTGTGACCACATGCTCTGTAGCCTGCAAGGCTCCTCCACCCGTGGGCTTCTCCAGGCAAGAATCCTGGAGTGGGTTGCCACTTCCTTCTCCAGGGGATCTTCCTGACCCAGGCAGGGCTCGAGCCCATTCTGCTGGATTCTAGATCCTTTCTCTTTGACCTGTTTTTATTTTGTTTGCTTGTTTTTCTTAGTCTCCCTCTGTGAGTCATTTTTTGATTGCGTCTCTCTCTTTGCTTCTTGAAGCCGCGGGAAGATGTGCCTTATGTAAGACTTTTTTGTGTGTTTGTTGTACTCTCTCCATCTCAAACGACATACCCTTCAATTCTGAAAGTTTTATTAATTTTTGAAGCTTTTTTCTCTCTACTCTCTCTGTCCTCTCTTTCTGGAGCTCCCCTTAGTTAGAAGACATATCTCCATCACCCTCTGATTTTGTATAATTTTTTCCTTTTATTCTCTATCCTCCCACCTTCTTTTTAGGCTCTGATTTTGTGAAGAGTTTCCCATATTTATCTTTCACTTCTTCTGTTGTCTTTTCAGGAATCATATTTTCATATTCCGAGATTCACACTGCTCTCTGAGTTTCCATCGATACATGGAATCCATCCATACATGGATTCTTGTTGTTGTTCAGTTGCTAAGTCATGTCCGACCCTTTGTGACCCCAGGGACTTCAGCACCTCAGACTTCCCTGTCCTTTAGTATCTCTCAGAGCTTGCTCAAACTCATGTCCATTGAGTCAGTGATGCCATCCAACCATCTCATCCTGTCGTCCCCTTCTCCTCCTGCCCTCAGTCTTTCCCAGCATCAGGGTCTTTTCCAGTGAGTCAGCTCTTTAAATCAGGTGGTCAAAGTATTGAAGCTTCAGCTTGAATATTCAGGGTTGAATTCTTTTAGGATTGACTGGTTTGATTTTCTTGCTGTCCAAGGGACTCTCATGAGTCTTCTCTAGCACCACAGTTCGAAAGCATCATTTCTTGAAAAGCTGATTTTTTTTCATGCATATCTTCGTTGTGATTTTTTAAAAATACTTTTAATTTACCCCCAATAACTTCTGTTCTTTCTGAATCCGCTTTGCACATTAGTTTTGGACTCAGTCTTTCCTGTTGGAGGTTTTCCACAAAAGTCTAGTCATCTTTTTTGTCTGTTAATATTTAACAGTGAGTCCTCAAACCATTGCTTGGAAGCTTTGGGAGTTGCTATGTGATAGCTGGCAGGCTTTATTATAGCCTGAAACTTGAGTGTTTCATTGCAAGAATATCCAAATATCAGTTATCTGTAGTTTTCCTGCTTCCGGAAACCTTTCATTTTTCTAGAGAAGCACTCACAATTGCCTACAAAGACAATGGCCTTAAAACAGGCCAGCAGACGGGGTCACGGGACTCAGTTCGGTGCGAAGACTTTGTGCTCCAAGCTCAGTTCTCGGTAACATAGCGTCACTTGATGCTGGAAGAAATGCACTGAGGTAAAATAGCAAAGGAAAACTTTATAAAAAATCAAAGTCCCACATAAAAATTAGTGTTGAACATGAAGGTGTTGGCAGCAAAATCTGATTCCAATAGCAGACACACTTGCCTTTAGTAATACAGTATAGTCACTTAAGAATGTAATTAAAATATTGCTTTTTTCCTGCAGCTGACATCTATTACTTTTTTCAATCAACTACAGAGTTGTTAGCACATAAAATATTTTAAGTTGAACCTAACTCCTTAGTAAACAAAGCAATGAAGTGTTTCTTTAGGGGAAGGCTGCTGGGGAACGTTCCTGAGACACTGCGGCTCCGTGAACCCGGCAGGTCCCGGAGGCGACAGGTCAGGTGGCTCCTCTGAGCATCACCTCCCGTCTGCAGAGGCAATACATCCTCCTTAAAGCCTTTTCTTAAAAGTCTTTATTGAACTTGTTACAATATTGCTTCTGCTCACCCCTCGCGGTCCCCACAGAGCACTGGGTCGAGCTCCCTGAGTCACACGGCGCATTCCCACCAGCCACCTGTTTTACACATGGAAATGGAAATGTTTCCATGCCACTCTCAATTCCTCCCGCCCTCTCCTTCCCCCGCGGTGTCCCCAAGTCCGCTCTTTATGCCTGCGTCTCCACTGCTGCCCAACAGAGAACAGGCTTCTGTCCTATGCGTCGCTTTGTTGGCCACGAGGCACGTGGGATCTTAGCTCCCTGGCCAGGGATCAAACCTGCACCCCTTGCATTGGAAGGCAAAGGCTTATCCATTGAACCCACCAGGGAAGTTCCCTTAAGGCCTCTATTTATTCTAACATTTTAGGAATCTGGTTCTCTATCACTACAGATGATTCCTAAGTGGTACAATGAATATGGGGTATTAACTTGGCCATTTTTCCATCAGGGAGAAATGCTGCAATTCCCAACTTGTCTCTGAATGCGCCATTCCCCATGGGTCCTAGAAGAAGAGGAAGTCAAGACAGATCCATGAGTGTGTCAAACAGCTAAGAACCAGGATGTAAAATGTGTCCCAATCCCCACATCAGATGTGGCCTGTCTCTCTGGAACAAAGAGCAAAGCACGGCGTTCACCCCAGAACACCCCCACGCCTTGAGAACATGGCCACTAACCTGGGGTCCACCAAGCTCTCCTGGGGCCCACCGAGCTCTCCTGGGGTCCACTGAGCTACCCTGAGGTCTGCCAAGCTACCCTGGGGTCCAAATACCCCATGAAGAGCACTCAGAATGTCCACTGAACTTGGACAGAGAAACAGTCAGCTTTATTTTTATTACCCTTTAACTGAAAGCCAGCATCTCAGTAGCCCACATACCACAGGAGCAGTAACGTTCCCGACAACTTTCTCACCAACGGAAATAATCAGTATTTTCATGTCACAGTATGCTTGTTGCAAATATTACATTTCAAAATATCATTTATGCTCCCAACCATTTTGAAATTGCGGTCGCTTTTGGACCTGCCACAGAACTTGTTACTTAGTGCATTATGGAGGAAAATTATTACTATATCACACAATATTTTTAAAATATATTCTGATATTTGCATTTCAATACGAGTTGTTTCCCCGGCAATCTTAAATCTTAGTTTTAACCTTTTATCATGGAGGACTTGGAACATACATAAAAGTAAATGACGTGTAGAAGCTCACATACCCATCACCCCGTTTAGCCCCAAACCCTTCACTGCTTGCCGTGAACCCTAGACATCATGTAACTTCATCTGTATTTCAGCTTGTACTTCTGAAATAGAAGATCTTTTTCTTCACGTATAATCACAATGCCATGCTTGCACTGGAGAAAATCAACACGTCAAGTTCATCAAATATCCCATCAGTGTTCAAATCTGCAAGCATCCATAAGCGTTAGCTTTTTATTTTTTCAATCAGAATTCAAATAGGTTCATACTTTTAATTAGTTGGTATGTCTCTTAAGCCTCTTAATTTCTAGATTCTGCTTCAACTCTTCTCTCTTCTTACAACTGATTTCTTGAAGTTAAAAAAAAGTGGGGAGATTTTTTATCCTGCAGCTTCCCTGTCGGAAAGATCCTCTGGAGGAGGGAATGGCAGCCCACTCCGGTATCCTTGCCTGGGAAATCCCATGGACAGAGGAGCCTGGCGGGCTGCAGTCCGTGGGGTCGCAGAGTCGGATGCGGTAGGGAGAGGAAACACCGACAGCAACAATGAGCCCCTGCCTTAGGCCCCCAGACCCAGCGCGCTCCTCGGGACTCTGGTGAAGCAGGGCTGCCTGTGGGGAGCTTGAATGTCTTAAATACCCTGCCTCCCCGCTTTGTGGCCCTCGGCGTGCCTCCCCCGCGGCCCACCGACTTGTCTCCTGTCCCTCCTGCCCCGCGGGTCTCACTGAGGGGGCAGGGTGGGCGGCTGGGAGCATCTCGGTCGTCAGGTGTGAACTGGGATGTGAGTGTCCCCCTGTGTCCGCGGTGTGCTCTGAGCTCTCATTTCCTCTTTTATCATGGAGGACTTGGAACATACATAAAAGTAAATGACGTGTAGAAGCTCACATACCCATCACCCCGTTTAGCCCCAAACCCTTCACTGCTTGCCGTGAACCCTAGACATCATGTAACTTCATCTGTATTTCAGCTTGTACTTCTGAAATAGAAGATCTTTTTCTTCACGTATAATCACAATGCCATGCTTGCACTGGAGAAAATCAACACGTCAAGTTCATCAAATATCCCATCAGTGTTCAAATCTGCAAGCATCCATAAGCGTTAGCTTTTTATTTTTTCAATCAGAATTCAAATAGGTTCATACTTTTAATTAGTTGGTATGTCTCTTAAGCCTCTTAATTTCTAGATTCTGCTTCAACTCTTCTCTCTTCTTACAACTGATTTCTTGAAGTTAAAAAAAAGTGGGGAGATTTTTTATCCTGCAGCTTCCCTGTCGGAAAGATCCTCTGGAGGAGGGAATGGCAGCCCACTCCGGTATCCTTGCCTGGGAAATCCCATGGACAGAGGAGCCTGGCGGGCTGCAGTCCGTGGGGTCGCAGAGTCGGATGCGGTAGGGAGAGGAAACACCGACAGCAACAATGAGCCCCTGCCTTAGGCCCCCAGACCCAGCGCGCTCCTCGGGACTCTGGTGAAGCAGGGCTGCCTGTGGGGAGCTTGAATGTCTTAAATACCCTGCCTCCCCGCTTCGTGGCCCTCGGCGTGCCTCCCCCGCGGCCCACCGACTTGTCTCCTGTCCCTCCTGCCCCGCGGGTCTCACTGAGGGGGCAGGGTGGGCGGCTGGGAGCATCTCGGTCGTCAGGTGTGAACTGGGATGTGAGTGTCCCCCTGTGTCCGCGGTGTGCTCTGAGCTCTCATTTCCCATTTGTAAACACGCGTGGCAGCACCTGGGGGAAGCTCCTCAGCGGGCTGCAAGCGCCGGGCCCTGGGTCAGCCGCCTCCTGGGAGGGTAAACCTTACCCTCTCCCTGTCCGAGGTCTCAGCGGTCCCCTCACGTGCTTCTACGGTCACTTCCTCCCGGCCTAGTCACTCTGGACAGCAGCGGCTAAAGCCACACTGGCAAGTCAGCCCAGCCTGGGTCCAGATGCCAGGGCTGTATGGTTTTCCTCTCCAAAGAGGGCAGCGGATTCTTAGGCAGGACAGGGCAGTGAGGGGAAGAAGAGCGGTGTCCGGTGCCTGCCGGGGGTTTAGGGAAGCCTGTGGTTGCCCCTGTGGTTGCTCCTCCCCGAGTCTCCGGCGTGGTGTCCAGCCCCTCCCAGGAGCCTGCCCCCTCTCCTCTGGGGCGGGTGGTGCTGTCTGCTCCCAGCCCACCTCCCACCTGGGTCCTCAGGGCTGACAGTGACCCTCAGCTCAGCACACGGGGGATGTTCGGGCACCGTGAGCTCCTCTCTGCAGCCTTCTAGCTGCCGGCGCCTCTTCGCTCCAGAACGCTGCCCTGTCTCCACCTGTTGGCTTCTAGACAGGACCCCTTCTTACCTCTGCCCCGCCCACTGCCTCTTCCCATCCCCTAGCCGGGAGACTCTGTTGACCCGGCGAAGCTTCTCCTGTTCCCTCTTCTCAGGACGTCCCTTCCCTTGACCTTCCCATCAACTGTGTGGGGTGAGTGACCGCTCTGATCCCAACTCCCGCGTCCCCACCAGAGCTGCACACGATACTCCCGCGGGACCGAACATCCCCCGAGTCTGACTGCCTGGAGGATGGCGATGCTTCGTGTGTCTGAGATGCTTTAGGGGGGCACCCAACAATGCCCCATCTTTTCTTCTGCCCCTCAGATAGTCCCTACTTTATGCTAAATAAGCTGGCAGTTTTTCAACCCAGATGCCTCTTTCACGGTCCCTGCCTTGGCTGATGGTAAACTCTCTGCACTGCAGACCCTGCTTCCCCACAGACAATTCCTCTTCATTTAGTGCACGCCCTCCGCTCTCAGGTGAGCAAGGCCTTCTCGGGGCTGGAGGGAGGAACCAGGAAGGCAGGATTCTGTTAGGTTTCATCTCTGGCCAGAACCGGCTCCGGCTGCAAACACACACACACTGTGTGATGCTGCCCACAAACAGGAAGTCATCCTCACTGCGACCGGAAGTGGTGCTGCGGGCGGCAACGGAGTCCCGAGCCTCCGCTCTCATCTGCCCTTCCCGCGCCTCCTCGGGCGGAAGTCCTGGCATTTCTGGATCTTCATCTCTGTCGCGGAGGGCAAACCCCTGGGCTGTATTCCAGTCTCGGCACAGACGGTGCCGGCACTGAGAAATAAGCTGAGGTCTGTGCTCCTCTGGGGTCCCACCCATGGGAAGCAGAAGGGAGCATGGCCATTTCACAGAATTAGAGACTAGAAAGAGCTTTTGATTTTGGAAGAACAGTTTTTTAAATGGATTTGTATGCATAACATCCGTTTGCAGTTGGTGGAGTCAGCGACTAATAAAAATGTCATTTCCTGTGATTTTTATAAATTGCAGTAAATATGTAGTAATCACCCACATTAGCTGCTGAAATGCAGGCAGCCATCTGGAGGGGGAGACCAGGGACTGCACTGAAGCCTCAAGAGGTAGACCCCACAGGTGCAAATTGACACCTAGGAAAACAGTAGTTAATACCCGCTAGAATTTGGAGAAGGGGAAAGTGTTAAAATAAATGTATGTCAAGCAGACAAATTTGGAATTCTCCATGAGAATCTGTCATGTCAAACAGGAAATAGCTATAAATTACTTTTAATAGTAAAAATCTTGTCATTTATAACCTTTAAAGCAATGGGCTCATTTAACACATCAACTCATAGATGATAGTCTAGGACAGTCAGCCTGGGTATTTATTTCAGGTTTACTGTGTAGAAACCAGAATAACCCATGCATGACCCACAGAAGACCCCCAACATGCCGTCAGCTCTGAGAGCCGCAGAGCCGGAGAGCCACCGCGCGGGCCCAGCGAGAGGACTGTGTCAAGATATGAAGACCCTTTCGATCCTACCAAGAAAACTGAGACGTGATTAGAAACGTCATGGTTTGGGTCGTCTCATAATGAATAATTCCAAATAAATCCCACCATTATTCTGTTTATTTGTTTTACTAAGAGCTATTTGAAGTCGTTGGAGCTGAAAGTATGTTTCAACATGCCAAGCGCATTGACAGTATCTTGTAATCATCTTGCTAACCAGTTCACAGGCAAACAGTGATTGGAGTTCTGTGTTTATTTCAGATACCTCGGTGTGTCCTACTCACAGATAAGAATCCAGCTCAGAGACCGTTGTGAAGGGGCTGCAACACCCCCGGGAAAGTGTTCCAGGAGTGTGACTCGGGAAGACGAGCACACGAGGCATCTTCTGCTTTATTTGAAGAGTCAGTGGCAACTAGGTACTTAGGACGGCGGTGTCTCATGGAGCTTGTGTGCACTGAGTGTATTGATGTCAGTTGATTTGGGGTGGGGGCAGGTTCTGGAGAGAGGAGTAAGGGCAGGTTCTGGAGAGAGGAGTAAGGGCAGAGGACACAGCCACACACCAAGCTAACCACTCACTTTTTCCACCAAGAGTGGGAGCTGGGCTCAGAGACACATTCACAGCTCTGTTGTCATCCTGAGCTCAGAGGAAAACCCAAGCCCGTCTTGGTTCACAGAGACACCAACCCAAGTGTGTAGTTCCTCCAGCTTCTACACCCTTCTCCGTGGCGCCCCCACCCTCCTCCACATTTGCTCCCTTACCTGCGAGGCACATGTCCATGGGGCACACACACACACACACACACACACACACACACGCACACACACACACCCTGCTCAGCCCAGAAGGGCGCTGCCACATTGAGAATCCTTGATCTGTTGTTTGGGTAACTTACCCACTGTTTTCCTCTTCCATATTCTGCCGAGGTCCACTGTTGGGGGGGTGGATTTGCCACTGTCCAAATATAGGAACACAGGCAAATTTAAGAAAAAAAACTGAATTTCATCTTAAAAAATAAGTTAAATTTTGAAAATTAGCTTCAACTGATATACAGTTTAACTGATTCCTTGCATTATATTGGTTATCTTAGACACAGTGGTCTCTATCTGAGTTTAGTCCTGTTTTCATAGGAATGGCTAATTCTGTAGCTGGAATGGTTGTCAGTGAGGGGAGAAGGGCAGTGAGGACGGGGAAGCACGCAGGCAGAGTGTAGACCCTCTTCTGTCGCCTTGGTGAACACTCTGTAATTCAGGGGCAAAAGCAGACTCTGGGGAACAACCTCTCCAGATGAAGTCTTCAGAACCACACCCCAGCCAGTCACGACGCTGGCCTCGGTCCATCACTTTACTCTGGCAGGACATGTCCGTATGGGAAGTGGCACATTGATTTTTGCAGGGAATCTCAATGCCCCAAATAAACTGAAGAACTGGGGTTCTTTCTGAAGTCTAGGTAATATTTCTAGACATGCCAGCAACTTATCTTTAGCCTCGATGGCTAGAGTATTACTGATGAGAGAATATTTGTCTTTTCTCTCTCTCTTTTTTGTTTTTTGGTGAATTGAATGGATAACTGTGTTGATGCTACATTTTCAAACCATGTACAACTGTAGAGTAGCTGCTGCCTTTGTTGACTACATATTAACACATCTGTTCATTTTTAGCAAAGTTAATTTCTATAGAATAACGAATAATTTTCTTTAATATTTTGGGCAAAATGGTACACATTCATGAATCGACAGACAACTGTGCACACTGCATTTTCTTGGTTCTGAGACCCACATTTTTAGTTTTATCACCTTTGGAATCTAAGTGCACCATTACCCTCGGTGACAGCTCACAATTATAAGTGGCAGCGTTTTTTCATGCATAGCGGCAAGTGAAATAAAGATGCATCTTACTGTCAAAGGCATCTCAGGCTGGTTGAAAAGAAAAAGCGCACGTGTGTGTTCGTAACCTGTGGATAATTTCTTGTCCACGTGGTCTGGGCTGAAGAAAAGTTATATCAAGGATCATCTAGTCTTCCATGATACTTCCTTACAGAGGGATTACAAGTTACACACCCAAACTTCAACATGGCTCTCTTTATTCTAAAAAGTCTGGTATTTAAAATAGCTGGTTCTCACTAGATCACAATACGCATTTGACAGAGGAGTCCTATTGCCTTGGACCAGAGGTGGTCCAATGCGACTGCAAAGGCTCCTAGTGAAAACTCCAGAAGACGCTCAAAGGCTGAAGGAAGGAGACCAGTTTTCCGATTGGTGCCCAAGCAGATGCTTGACGATGAGTCAAAATGGAAAAATCGAAGCTGGTGCCACTGAATGGGATTTGGTGAATATTCCAGGTTTCAAGATGAGCCCACAAATGTGTATCAGAATACTCAGCTCCCCTTGTGCGCGCTTCCTGGAACCTTTACAAGGCAATTACTGTAATGCAGGAAAATGCTCCCGCTGAGCCCACAGTGTGCCGGGCAACAGTTCCAGCCTGAAGTCTTTCTGCACCTTTTCCCAGAGCAAGTCTTCGGGAGGCCTGGGACCCAGTGTGAAATATCAGGTCAGTTCGAGGTGGTATGGGGAACGTAGAGAGAAGAGAAGGAGTTTGTTTCCATTGTTAAACCTTTAAATGACAAGGATTCTAGACAGGAACAGCTGATGTGTGGCCTCCGTGCTCCAGCACCGGCTGTGGGGAGCCCGCTGGCCCCGGCCCCTGGGCACACGGGGAGGGTCCACGTTCACGTGTTCTTGGCGATTGGATGCTACTCTGCGTGCAGCGCTCTGCTCTGCCCTCGTCTCACTCTTCCTGGGCGCATTACCTCAGCGTCCTCTACGCCCGATTTAAAGGGAATTACCTATGACTTCAATTCTGTGTCCCTTATCAGCTGATGTTACACTACACGGATTTGCATGGAAAGGCCACAAAGAAAGAGCAAGTCATGGCACCCAGCCAATAAAAGAGTAATGTTCTGGTGAATTTAGCCTAAATAATTTACTGCTGTATAAAAGTGGGAAAGTGGAAGGTGAACCCTTTGACCAATAAATCTCTCCTGCCCGTGAAACCCTTATCTGGTTGCCTCCAACATATTCTGCACGAGGAAGCCGTCACCATTGGCTCTGGTTCGTTATTTGTAAACCTTGATCTTCTGCACTCGGTGTCCTAAATATGGATAATTAGCATCAGTTTATCACGCTTCTGCATATTTCCTCTTCTCTCCAAACACGCGTGCTTCTATTGGCTGCCGTGCTCCCGCAGAAGATTATGGAGACAGATTGCAGAGAATGAATGTGCTCCGCGAGATTAGGAAGGAATAGAAATAGCAACTTGGCCAATAAATTCCTCGTGAGAGCCTTATCATGCAATTACACGTTGCCTCGCGCCACACTCTCCCAGCCTCTTAATCCAACGCCCCACCAAGAATAAAATTTCACTAATTTCTGAATTCCCGCGTAGCCTCCCGACTCGTTCCCGAG
This sequence comes from Connochaetes taurinus, assembly GCA_006408615.1. Classification (NCBI taxonomy): domain Eukaryota; kingdom Metazoa; phylum Chordata; class Mammalia; order Artiodactyla; family Bovidae; genus Connochaetes; species Connochaetes taurinus. The sequence continues at coordinate 65,996 of SJXO01005499.1, read as the reverse complement.
GACGGTTCGGAGGAGGAACGCTGCTGAAAGCTACACACCCAGCTTTCCAATAAAATGTGAGAGTTGGAGCGTCAGGAAGAGCGGCGCGGACTCGGGTGGCTCAGCGGCTACAAAGGGCTGTGCCAGCCCTCGGCCCAGAGACACCGTCCCTTCCCTCCTGGATCACTTAGGGGGTTCAGGCTGGGAGGGAGGGTAGGATTTTCTGTGCTTAGACGACCCAGCATGGTTGGAAACAGGACAAAGCTTCGCTAGTTTTCTCATCGTCGCTGACCACCGTCGTGGCCCCGGGAGTCGCCGGCGGTCACTCAGCCCCTCTGAGAACAGCTCGCACGGCCTGTTTCGCCATCGGCCCCTCTTCCGGGTCCTCGCTGACCCATTGTAGCTTCTTACGCCCCTTGACACGTTGGCATATACAAACGGGAGCGTTCAGGCCCCTCCGTGTCTCCGAAGAGTGCAACAAGGCCGGTCCTGGAGCGGCCCAGGAGCTCACTCGCCCCTCCTCCTGTTCACACATCCCCTGGGCTTCATCGTCCGTCAGGTGCTTAGGGAGGCCTATCAGGCTCCCAGCCCACCAGGGACCGTCTCTCGCCCAGAGCCGCAGTCAGGCGGCGGGGTACACCCACACAACAAGGCACGGCGGCAGGAGAAAACGCTGCAGCGCTGTGGCTGCCCTTCCGTGAAGGAGCGGAATCCAGATGGAATCCACAACGGTGCCCACGCCCTGGCAGACTGTGGGCGGAAGAATTCTTAGCCGAGGCACCTCCCGCAGGTGTGAGACTGCGTGCACTGTGCTTCCACAGGTGACGTCTGCAAGGGCCTCGGCGGGATGGGGAGAAAGGACCCCGTGATCCAGAAATCCCCCTTCCAGACTTAAGAGTCCAGAGGCAGGAGAGGACGGTGTTCAGGCAAGGAGTGTTTCTGGGAGCCGGCCCCATCCTAACGCAGAGCCATGCAGTAACCACACAGAGCCGAGGCCTGTCCGGCCAGCTGACCGGAGGGACGCTGGGGGTGCGGACGCTGAGGAGCGCGGGTTGGCCTCATGCTCACTGCCCCAGTATTCCTTTCTCAGAGAGAGCTGGCCGCGCACCTCGTGGGGAGAGAGGGACCAGGCGTCTGGGCCGGCCTGGGGAGGCCTCTTCTGAGGCGCTGGACTCTCGGTAGGCCCAGTTGCTCAGAGGACAGGGGTCCCCCCAGAGCCTCGAACACAGCCACCGTGGCAGCTCCAGCTGCGGGCTGCCGGGCTCCGGGCCTGCCGTCTGCCCTGAAATAAACAAAACCATCTTCCCTGCTCGGATGTTGGGGCAGTTCTGCCTCCCTGAACCCTCCTCCCTTGCAGAGCCCCTCAAGTCCTACCCCAGGGACTGGGGTCCTGCTGGGCGGATCGAGGGGCCTGGAGAAGAAGCAGGCCGGGGTGTTGATTTTGTTTCCTGTTGGGTAGGGCCCTATCCAGGGCCCTCGCTCCAGGCAAGAGCCCACAGATGCCAGGCCAGGCCCAGGAGCACTCGGGGTTGGGGTACTGGAGCTGGGGACCCTCCAGGCCCCGGAGAGAAATCGGAGGCGCAGTTATTAATAACCACCTGCGCTCCCCTGGGTCACGTTTCCTGAGTCGGTGAGCTAAGCTGGGGGGCGGGGATGGGAGGGAGCCGTTTGCCACTAATCTGGGAACAAACGCCAACCTGGGTGACTGGGATTTTCGCCTTTCTTTTCTCCCTGCCCTCAGTGTGGGGAAGCGGAGCCCGCAGGGCGATTGTGCGGCGTCTGCTGGAATTTGGCAGCGCGGAGGCTTGGAGAGCAGCCCCATGCTGGCTCCTATTCAGCCGGCCGGTTCTCCTCGAGCTTTGGAAGTTTCACTCAGCCGTGCACTCAATGGCTTCACAAAGCTGATTACAAGCTTCAGCGCATTCCTGAAGGAGCCAAAAGCGACGCAGGTGCAAACGAGCCGAGGGAGCCCCTTATCCCAGTGACAGAATGGGACAAGCTGGGAAAGGCTTGGACCACACAGATCCAGGCGTACCAGGCAGCAGAAAGCCTGCCTTGGGAACCAGGGGCCATTATCCGCCCTATTCAGCAGGGCCCGGGGACCCTGGGGGCCTGGGAGGCCGGCCCGCGAGGGCGTGCTGGCGGCCGCGGGGGCCCCGCCGGGCCTGCGGCCAGGCCGAGAGACGCGGGACGGACGCCTGCGGGCTTGCGCATTTGCACCAGCGGTGCCAGCGAAGTCGGAGCGCGGCCAGGCCTGGGGCAGCACCAGTAGGGACACAGGACGCAGCCTGGTGTGTGGACGGCTGCAACCTCTGTTCACCCCCTGTCCAGACCGCCTGCCCTTCCCCTGTCCCAGCCCGGCGCCTCGGGTCCCTGCGCCCCCTCACCCCAGGCCACTGTCTCTGGGCCCCAAGGGTCACTCTGCGCCCTTTCTCCCCTAGCCCGCCTTCCCCATCAGTCCTCGCGTCGGCCGGTCCCGCGTAGGGCAACCCCGACACCGTCAGGTGGGAGGGACCGTATCGGATCCCCGGTCGCCGGGCCGCCCCGTCGGAGCGAGCTCCTTGTGGCGAGGAGGCCTGCGCTGCGAGTCTGACTCCGCGGGCCGGGAGGAGGGCCGGCCCTCTGGGGCGCGGAGGATGAGTGACGTCCCCGGCTGGGCGCAAGGACGCAAAACCAGGGCCACGGGCGGCGGAGAGGAAAGGGGCGCGCGGCGGGGAGCGCGCGGGAAAGGCGGGCCCGCGAGGGGGGCGGTGAGCGCGGGCGGAGCTGGAGGCCCTGGGGAGCCGCGCGGCGTCCTGGAGAGCGCAGCCCTGTATTCCCTGCGTAGGGCGGGGGTCCCCGTCGTGCGCGCCCCTCGCCCCGCGACCGCGTCCCTCCACCCGTCGGCAGCGCGCTGGACCCGGCTGCGCCCGGGGGTCCCTGCGGGCAGGGCGCGGGCGGGCCGGGCGCGCGCGCTGACGCTCTTTTGTCTGATAACTAATTTGAGTTAATGCGATCTTTATGTAAAGCTAACAGCGGATAATTGTCTATTTTCTCGCCAACAATCTCCATCACAATCACTTATCTGGAAACCTGCGGCTGGATTAATCGTTATATTCCCGAGATGAGCGTCGCTGCCATGCGCAGCGAACGCGGGTGGGGACGGGGAAGCGCCTCCTCCGAGCCTGCGGGACCTCGAGTCGGCCATCGGGCCACTGCCTGGGGTCCGGGCTGCCCGGGCTTCGGTGCCCACTAGGGCCGCCCGCAGGGACCCCCGGCATCCGGACGCGGCCTCGGGGTCCGCGCGGCCCGGGCGCGCTCAGCTCCAGAACCGCGCCTTTTGACCTGGCAGAACCGGTGCTCCCCGCCTTCGCTGTTTTCAGCAGGAAAGGTTTTCCTTCCTGGGTCTGGGTTCCTCCAGCCTCGTCCCCTGCCCCACCCACTGGGTCCGAATTAAGTCTCTCCCCCAGGCCTCCTCCTCCAGGATGCCCGTCTCTGCAAAGCACAGGCAGCGTCTAAGGCCCTTGAGATGGCAATCCCCCGGAGAGGAGGTGCGGAGACCCGCCCCAGCGCCGCCGCCCCCGCGCTCCCCGGTGGGGGTGAACCTCGGCAGCAGAGGCATCTGAGGCCTGGGCGTGGGCTGGGGCGGGGGGGCACTTGGGTGGGCAGGATTTTGTCTTTGAGCTGAAGTCAAAACGTCAGTTCGGATGGAACTCCGACGGGGAAGGAGGCGCTCCGCGCCTGGGCGCGCTCTGCGCGGCGACTTGTAGGCGGTGGACTTCTGAAGGAGGAGCCGGTGTGGCCCGTCGACGGGAAGCAAACCATTCGAGCTCCCAGCTCCGATGGGCTGGCCTAGGGACCTCCTCAGCTCCTCAAAACGGTGCTTCCGGGAAAAAGCAAACTCCGTCTCAATTGGTGACAGTTTTGGGCCACACGGCCTGGAACTGGTTCCCTTCGGACAGCGTAACTCTTAAACTTTGGGAGTGAAAGAATACAGGGAAACCAAGTGCCATAAAATCACTGGATTTTTGGATAAAGGAGGATCCCAAATTGCCCCCCAAATAAGGCATTGTAAATTCCTGTTGAAATCCTTAAGCCTTCCCTTTCCCCTCCAGCGACTTGATGAGGTCTTTAAAAGCAAACAAGTAGACCCACTCTGGGGCCGGCGGCGGCCCGCCGGGTTTCCCAGGCTGCTCTTTGTGCGGCGGGCGGCCCGGCCCACTTAGCCTCTCACCTGAGCCTTGTCATGCGGGCATCTCCCAGTGATCGGGGAACAAAGCTGGTCCCCGCGGCAGCCCCGCTGGTCAATCAGGCAGAACAGACTATGCAAATGGGGCGCGGAGCCGCAGCGCCGGGAACACTGGCCCCTTTGTCTGGAGCGTCTCAAAGCGGGAGCAGCTGCACAGACTTGTCGCCCCAGACCCTCCGTTGCCACACTAATGTCATCATCGCAAAACATCAGATTTTGAAAACTATACAATCCGAATTCATTAGCAGCCTCCTCGGCAAAGGTTTCTCTTCTCCGTGTGACAAGTTGCAAACTCCAGACCCCCTTCTGCCTCGCTGAGGGGGGGCGCGGGTGGAGGGGGGCGGGAGTTTGGCAAGTGACAAGGGCTGATGACCCATCACTTCCTCCCTCTGCTGAATTGGAGACCTCAAAACCCGTCCTGGGGGCTCTGAGCTCCTTCCTGGGACGCGGGCGACTGGGAGATGCCCACCTTTCCAGATTGTCCTCAAGTGTTGCTTCTAAGTTTAAAATTCCTAGGAGCAGCCAAGATAGCCGGTGGAGAGAATTTAACAGAACCCAGTCTTCTGCTTCCCTGACAACACCCGTGCGAGGTTCTGAAGTTACTTTCTTCAGACTGAACTCAAAACCATACCTATTAGGGCCACGGTGTGGCCTGAAGCTGCAAGACGGCTACACGGGGTTTGGAGGCACCCTTAGCGCCACTACAAACAGCTGGCCACTCTGGGCACCCCAGGACCCAAGTCTTGGGGACCCGTGTGTCTGTCTCCCCCTCGACCAACAACACTCCTCCTTCTCCATCACCTCATGCCCCCTGGCCCCCATCTTCCAGGGAGACCTCATTTTTCCGAGAACCGTGATGGCAGAGGGACGCTGTGGGCTCACCAGCGGCCCAGGTGGGGCGAGTGCTGGGCTGCGGGGGCCACGCAGGGCTGCGTGCTCAGAGCCTCCAAAGCGCCTCGGAGGCGTCTTTGCCCACTTAAGGCGCGGCTCAGGGAGCAGTGTTAACCTGCCCCTCTGTGCCCACTGCCCTCTCCCTCCTCTGTGGGCTGGAAATAGTCCCCAGGAAAAGGCAGTCGACACGTGGAAAGCAACCAGGTCAATTTGTAGCCAACAGCTGAGGACTGCGTGCACCCCAGCCCAGCGCTTCCCATCTCCTGACCAGCTGGGAGGCCTGGAAGGGGAGTTACCCAAACGGAGACAGGAAAGCAAGGGAGGAAGGCCCCTAGAGGCTGAGCTTGTTTGGTTGGGGGGGGAGGGGAGGCCGAGATCACCACCCCCTAAACTATAGGGGGCTCCTCCCAAGTGTGGACACTTCGTGGGAAACTGGACTAGAGCCCTTCTTCCCAGAAAACTGATTGGGCCTGGGCCCTGCGGGTGTACTTGGAAGTCTCTTGATGCCTGGGACCCCCCCCACTTCCCCCACCAGCCCTCGGAGCCCCTCCTGCACCGTCCAGGGGCCCTGTGCAGCTGGGTGGGCTGGAGATTGGGGGTCTCCCCACCTGAAGGTCCTGGCTGTGGGCACGAGGCTCCCAGGATGCTGCCAGTTCCAGGGAGGCCGGGTCTTTGGTCAGTGGCCTCACCAGGGTCTCTCCAGGGTGTAGACAGCACCTGGTTCCTTGGGGGCACCCAGATACAGTGCTGAAGCCCTGAAGGGGCCTCCTGGGTGGAGCCCACGGCCCCGGTCAAGTGTGAGTGACCAGGGTGGGCCTTTTCCTGGCTCACACCCACACATTGTGCACACCCTTACACACTCACACATGCTGTCCACAACCTGACACATTCACTCACACACGCTGTGCACATCTGTACACACTCGTGTGTTGTGCACATCCTTACACACCCATACATTGTGCACACCCTTACACACACACGTTGTCCACAATGTGACACATTCACTCACACACACTGTGCACATCTGTACACACTCACCTTTGTGTTGTGCACATCCTTACACACCCACACTCACTGTGCACATCCTTACACGCTTGTTCACACACGCTGTGCACATCCTTATACACACTGTGCACACCCTTACACACACTCACTGTGCACATCCTTACACACTCACTGTGCACATCCTTATATGCTCACTCACACTGTGTACATCCTTATACACTCACTGTGCACATTCTTACACACACTCACTGTGCACATCCTTACACACACTGTGCACATCCTTGCACACACTGTGCACATCCTTGCACACACTGTGTACACTGTATACACTGTGCACACCCTTACAAACACACTGTGCACATCCTGACATGCTCACTCACACACACTGTGCACATCCTTACACACGCTCACTGTGCACATCCTCACACACACTGTGCACATCCTTACACACGCTCACTGTGCACATCCTTACACACACTGTGCACATCCTCGCACACACACTCACTGTGCACATCCTTACACACTGTGCACATCCTTGCACACACACTCACTGTGCACATTCTTACACACACTCACTGTACACATCCTTGCATACACGCTCACTGTGCACATCCTTACACACACTGTGCACATCCTTACACACGCGCACTGTGCACATCCTTACACACACTGTGCACATCCTTGCACACACACTCACTGTGCACATTCTTACACTCACTGTGCACATCCTTGCATACACGCTCACTGTGCACATCCTTACACACTCACTATGCACATCCTTATATGCTCGCTCACTTACACTGTGTACATACTCACTGTGCACATTCTTACACACACTCACTGTGCACATCCTTGCATACACGCTCACTGCACACATCCTTACACACGCTGTGCACATCCTTACATGCTCACTCACACTCACTGTGCACATCTTTACACACTCACCCATATATGCTGTGCACTCACCACCCTCTCAAGCACAGCACACACAGCACATACTACCCAGACCACACACACATTGTTTCACCCGTGAGTTGCTCACACACACACACACACACACACGCTGATTATGGGGTGGCTCTGAAAATCAAGCAGCTCTACCCTGTGCTCAGGGCAGGAGTGAGCGAGTCCTTGTGGACACACAGGCGCAGTGCTGAGGGGCGGGCAGCCCTTCCCCTTCCCTTCTGGGCTCTCAGACCCCCGTCCTGAGCCAGCACTCCACATCCACATTCACTTTCCCCCAAGATGGTTCCCTGGGTTTCCTCTTAGTCATGTGGCTTCTGAACGCTTCACACGTGGCCGGTTCAGGTGGAGAAGTGCTGAGCGCGTGCTGCACACGGAGCTTTAAAATGTAGCCTGGAAGCCAGCGTGCAGAATACCTCACTATTCATTTTAAAATACTGATTTCATGTTGAAATGTTTATATTTGTATACAGGGGTAAACTAAGTTCTTGAGATTAGTTTCACTTGCTTTTTTTCACTCATTAAAAACATAGCTCTTAATCCAGCTGCTGCTGGTGGCTTGCGTTGTATTTCTGCAGGGCGTCTCTGGCTTTCCTCGGTGTCCTTCGGGACACTGAAGAGGACAGGCAAAGACGGAGGAAGACGCTGGCCCCGCGGTTCAGGGGGAGGCCAGGCGAGGCCGTCCGCGCTGGAGGTGCCTCTGCAGCGCAGCGCCTCCTGCCAGCATCGTCTCTCCCGCGAGAACTGGCGGCGGGGACGAGGTGGCATCGCACTTTGTACTTTGTTGCCTGATTCATTTTCTTTCCGTTTTAATTGTAATCTCGTCTAATTATTGTGATCTCGGTCAGTAATCTTCAGTGAACTCTCAGGTAACTTTGGGAGGGTGTGCTAGGAGCGCTGGGAGGGGATTGGATGTAAATTTCAGCAGGGTATCCGGTGATGTCTACACAGGCGGAAGCAAACCCTTTCCTGGTGTTTTCAGCTTCAGATTCAGCATTTTTGGCACTCTTCTGTTTACTTCTTACCCTGCCAGGTATCACCAACCGCCACCCACCACCACTGCAACCCGAAGCGAAACTAAGGATGCAGAAAGCCTGAGTAGCAGTGTTAACCTGCCCCTCTGTGCCCACTGCCCTCTCCCTCCTCTGTGGGCTGGAAATAGTCCCCAGGAAAAGGCAGTCGACACGTGGAAAGCAACCAGGTCAATTTGTAGCCAACAGCTGAGGACTGCGTGCACCCCAGCCCAGCGCTTCCCATCTCCTGACCAGCTGGGAGGCCTGGAAGGGGAGTTACCCAAACGGAGACAGGAAAGCAAGGGAGGAAGGCCCCTAGAGGCTGAGCTTGTTTGGTTGGGGGGGGAGGGGAGGCCGAGATCACCACCCCCTAAACTATAGGGGGCTCCTCCCAAGTGTGGACACTTCGTGGGAAACTGGACTAGAGCCCTTCTTCCCAGAAAACTGATTGGGCCTGGGCCCTGCGGGTGTACTTGGAAGTCTCTTGATGCCTGGGACCCCCCCCACTTCCCCCACCAGCCCTCGGAGCCCCTCCTGCACCGTCCAGGGGCCCTGTGCAGCTGGGTGGGCTGGAGATTGGGGGTCTCCCCACCTGAAGGTCCTGGCTGTGGGCACGAGGCTCCCAGGATGCTGCCAGTTCCAGGGAGGCCGGGTCTTTGGTCAGTGGCCTCACCAGGGTCTCTCCAGGGTGTAGACAGCACCTGGTTCCTTGGGGGCACCCAGATACAGTGCTGAAGCCCTGAAGGGGCCTCCTGGGTGGAGCCCACGGCCCCGGTCAAGTGTGAGTGACCAGGGTGGGCCTTTTCCTGGCTCACACCCACACATTGTGCACACCCTTACACACTCACACATGCTGTCCACAACCTGACACATTCACTCACACACGCTGTGCACATCTGTACACACTCGTGTGTTGTGCACATCCTTACACACCCATACATTGTGCACACCCTTACACACACACGTTGTCCACAATGTGACACATTCACTCACACACACTGTGCACATCTGTACACACTCACCTTTGTGTTGTGCACATCCTTACACACCCACACTCACTGTGCACATCCTTACACGCTTGTTCACACACGCTGTGCACATCCTTATACACACTGTGCACACCCTTACACACACTCACTGTGCACATCCTTACACACTCACTGTGCACATCCTTATATGCTCACTCACACTGTGTACATCCTTATACACTCACTGTGCACATTCTTACACACACTCACTGTGCACATCCTTACACACACTGTGCACATCCTTGCACACACTGTGCACATCCTTGCACACACTGTGTACACTGTATACACTGTGCACACCCTTACAAACACACTGTGCACATCCTGACATGCTCACTCACACACACTGTGCACATCCTTACACACGCTCACTGTGCACATCCTTACACACACTGTGCACATCCTTACACACGCTCACTGTGCACATCCTTACACACACTGTGCACATCCTTGCACACACACTCACTGTGCACATCCTTACACACTGTGCACATCCTTGCACACACACTCACTGTGCACATTCTTACACACACTCACTGTACACATCCTTGCATACACGCTCACTGTGCACATCCTTACACACACTGTGCACATCCTTACACACGCGCACTGTGCACATCCTTACACACACTGTGCACATCCTTGCACACACACTCACTGTGCACATTCTTACACTCACTGTGCACATCCTTGCATACACGCTCACTGTGCACATCCTTACACACTCACTATGCACATCCTTATATGCTCGCTCACTTACACTGTGTACATACTCACTGTGCACATTCTTACACACACTCACTGTGCACATCCTTGCATACACGCTCACTGCACACATCCTTACACACGCTGTGCACATCCTTACATGCTCACTCACACTCACTGTGCACATCTTTACACACTCACCCATATATGCTGTGCACTCACCACCCTCTCAAGCACAGCACACACAGCACATACTACCCAGACCACACACACATTGTTTCACCCGTGAGTTGCTCACACACACACACACACACACACGCTGATTATGGGGTGGCTCTGAAAATCAAGCAGCTCTACCCTGTGCTCAGGGCAGGAGTGAGCGAGTCCTTGTGGACACACAGGCGCAGTGCTGAGGGGCGGGCAGCCCTTCCCCTTCCCTTCTGGGCTCTCAGACCCCCGTCCTGAGCCAGCACTCCACATCCACATTCACTTTCCCCCAAGATGGTTCCCTGGGTTTCCTCTTAGTCATGTGGCTTCTGAACGCTTCACACGTGGCCGGTTCAGGTGGAGAAGTGCTGAGCGCGTGCTGCACACGGAGCTTTAAAATGTAGCCTGGAAGCCAGCGTGCAGAATACCTCACTATTCATTTTAAAATACTGATTTCATGTTGAAATGTTTATATTTGTATACAGGGGTAAACTAAGTTCTTGAGATTAGTTTCACTTGCTTTTTTTCACTCATTAAAAACATAGCTCTTAATCCAGCTGCTGCTGGCGGCTTGCGTTGTATTTCTGCAGGGCGTCTCTGGCTTTCCTCGGTGTCCTTCGGGACACTGAAGAGGACAGGCAAAGACGGAGGAAGACGCTGGCCCCGCGGTTCAGGGGGAGGCCAGGCGAGGCCGTCCGCGCCGGAGGTGCCTCTGCAGCGCAGCGCCTCCTGCCAGCATCGTCTCTCCCGCGAGAACTGGCGGCGGGGACGAGGTGGCATCGCACTTTGTACTTTGTTGCCTGACTCATTTTCTTTCCGTTTTAATTGTAATCTCGTCTAATTATTGTGATCTCGGTCAGTAATCTTCAGTGAACTCTCAGGTAACTTTGGGAGGGTGTGCTAGGAGCGCTGGGAGGGGATTGGATGTAAATTTCAGCAGGGTATCCGGTGATGTCTACACAGGCGGAAGCAAACCCTTTCCTGGTGTTTTCAGCTTCAGATTCAGCATTTTTGGCACTCTTCTGTTTACTTCTTACCCTGCCAGGTATCACCAACCGCCACCCACCACCACTGCAACCCGAAGCGAAACTAAGGATGCAGAAAGCCTGAGCCAGGATTTCACCCAGTGAAGATGCCTTCTATTAAGCAGGAATAGAAGGTGGTTCCCCCCCCCCGGATTTTTTTTTTTTTATGATTGCCCCATAGGTTTAAAAATCTGTGAAGTCACACCTTGATCAAGGAGAATACAAGAAATCGTTTGCAAGCTTTTTTAAATTTTAAATAAGATTTTTCAAAATAGTTTACATTAACACCTTAGAGACAAGAGTTCTAGAAATAAAGTAATAAAACTTAAAAATTATATTTGCTCTTTTGATGATAGCAAGAGACAAGAGAATCCACCAAGAACATTGTTTATAGTAAATTCAGTGTAACTGCATCATGAAACATCTGCATGCCTATATATTTGCTAGATACACATTATGTTTTTTACATATTTATCTTGAGGGCTATATAAGTAATGAAGAAACAATTCAGCAAAAATGTAAGATGGCTCTACATTGCCAGTAACTGACTGTATCTCAGAGATAATTTTGGACAAAATTAAAAATATGTTTCTATCATAAAACATAGATTTTTATTTGTACTCATTATTTGTACTTCTGTTTTCTGTTGATCAAGGAGAATACTCTGTTACTCATTATTTGTACATTTATTTACAGGTCATTTTGGCTAAATTAAATTTAATTAAGGGGAAAAGAAAATAGTTAAGAATACCCAAAATGATCAAGGCTTTGTGGGTAAGCTCATTAAAATGGTTTATTATCTGTATTAATTTCTCAGAAAATGCCATTCTTGTTATTCAAGTCTTGTGCATCATTAATAAGAAAATGATAGAAATTTAAATTATTTCATTGGACTGCCTGTTTTTTTAAAAAAAAGTTTCCAAGGAAATAACTGAAAATTTAGCGTGTATGGTGCTGAAGAGCCATCAACATCCCATTAGAAACTTAAGTAATCTCACTTGGGGTGTGTAGGATGGTGTATTTACTAATAGGTGAGGTTGCTTGTCTTATTTCCAAGACGACTCACATCTGCTCTCGTTAAATTTACTGAGATAACTGTAAGGAGCAAACCGCCAGATTTCAGAATTTAGCCACGTCCTGTCAGCTCCCCTCTTCTGGTACTTTTTTGGAATCATCTCAGAGTAAGAGAACAGAAAATGGTAAGCAGGCAGAGACGCTCAGGCCACGGCCCCCAGGCTGACAGCATGGGAGTCTGTGTGGGCGAGGGTCCCGGGAGTCCGTTCCTCAGTTTGTTTAATCTTTGTGTCGTGTGGCTTCGTTTTCTTCATGTTAAAAAACTAGAGACAACACTCTCGCCCACACTCCCATTTCTCCTTTTTTCCTCCCTAAAGACTATAATGGTTATACATTTTCAAATATTCACAGACAAGATATTCTGGATAAATGATCTAAGATTAACAAAGTCAGGTCACTGTTCATACAGGGCTAGTGCGATATGTCCCTTGTGTTGAAATGATCCAGTGTCAGCTAGTGATTGAAAAAGCACTATGGACCAAAAAAAAAAATTTATTATTTATTACAACATGTCTCAAAGCAGATAAGCAAGCCACGGCGCCTGCTCGTAAATGAGGGCCCTTATCTAGATTTTAATATGGCTGTAAGCAAATTGTGAAGGTTTTTGCAAGTTAGGCAGCTTCTAGGGGAAAGCAGGCATTTCGAAAGTTTCCAGACTTCTAAGCCAGGCATGATGCTTTTCACACCTGTCTGTTGATGGCAGGGTCTGTTCTTTTCCTCAAGATGCAGTCTGTAGAAAGGCCGAAATGGTAGCAGATTCAGGGCATGTTGTCTGGATGGCTTACCTCCCTCTAGGACGGAGAGGGTCCTGGATCCTGGAGGATCCTCGTGGGAGCCCCTTCCTGCCTCTTCACTGCTTAGCTCCTCACATTCTTTCTTTCTTCCTCACAACTGCTGTTGATACTGGGTCCTGAGGCCAGGGTTAGGGTTGGGGTTAGGGGCCCTGAGGCCAGGACCGAAAGGAGTTTCTTGGAATCTTCATACAGAAGCCACTTCTGCTGACATCAGTACGTGACGTTTGCTGCCCAGTCACTAAGTCGTGTCTGACTCTGCGTGACCCCGTGGGCTGTAGCACGCCAGGCTCCCCTGTCCTCCATTACCTTCCAGAGTTTGCTCAAATTCATGCCCAGTGAGTCGGGGATGCGATCTAAGCATCTCAGCCTCTGCCGCCCACTTCTGCCCCCAGTCTTTCCCAGCATCGGGGTCTTTTCCAGTGAGTCAGTCCCTCGCATCAGGGGGCCAAAGTATTGGAGCTTCAGCTTCAGCTTCAGTCCTTCCAATGACTATTCAGGGTTGATTTCGTTTAGGATGGACCACTCTGACCTCCTTGCAGTCCAAGGGACTCTCAAGGGTCTTCTCCAACCCCACAGTTCAAAAGCATCAATTCTTTGGCACTCAGCCTTCTTTATGGCCCAGCTCTCACATCTGTACATGACTACTGGAAAAACCATACCTTTGCCTATACAGACCTTTGTTGGCAAAGTGATGTCTCTGATATTTAATATGCTCTCCTCAGTCAGCCTTTGAGCCACTTTTGGGAAGTGGAAGTTGCATTTATCTGTCCTCATGCTTTTATCAAAGGTCAGTGGCTTGTCCTTTCATTACCATTATAATCTGTTAACACAAAATATATTTAATAACCTATTAACACAAAAGATACTCAATATGATAAAAATTTGATAAAATTAACAGACTGGCTGTTATTTTAAACATTTCAAAAATAGACACAGTCTAGTCTAACAACTAGACGACGCTATGCCATTTAAAACTGGCTGTATTTAGAACACCATTCTGAGTGTCCATAACTGTGATGGTCTTCACCTTCAGGTTTAAATTGCACTTGTAATGCAAACACGCTGACTCGGGCAGACAATAGGCCATCATGAGATAAAACCAAGGAGAAAGTCCAGCAGCCTAAACCCCAAAATTCCCGACTGCGTCATAAGAGGAAACTTATGAGAGCTTTGCCCAAGAGCAGCGAGGTCCGTCAGATCTAGAAAAACAGCTACCAAAGTGGGGATAGAAACGCAAAGTAAATTGGTCTGGTCCGGAATACAGACATTCTCAAAACTTAAGATAGTTAATGTCATGGGAAAACAGGGATTCAAGACCACCCAGGTCTGCTCTTGGGTCTGAGGTGGCTGTTAGGAACCCCCCCAGCAGCATGCGCGGTCCAGAGGTGTCAGGAGGTTCCTGGGGCACTGTCTTCAGGGAGAAGCTATGGGGAGGGCCGTGGAAAGCTCCCAGAGGAGGAGGACTTGCTCAGGAGCTGAGTGCAAGGCACCATCCAGGGCAGGAGCAGGAGGAAGGGGGTGTGCAAGTGGCCTTGAGTAGACCTTCCCTGACTTCGGTTGGAGGGAAGACTCGGCAGGTGAAGAGGGATGAGGAGGCCAGTCCTGCTGAGCCCGGTGGCCTTGGAGGCAGGGAACAGAGACCAGAGTCTCTGATCCTCTGCACGAGGCGGACCCAGCGGCTGGCTCTGAGCAGGAGGAGATGCGAGGAGTGTGTGCGTCTGTGTGTGGCTGTGGGTGGTTAGGGTTGCAGACAGCTTTGCTTGCTCCCAAGTCCATGAGAATCAAATTGTCCTTGACAAGGATCTGAGACGAAGACAGATATGAGGGGCAGGGAGTGAATGGACCAGGCAATCCCGTGTCTGGGGGCAGCGCTGGAAGTGGACAGCAGTCAGGATTTAGAGGGGACGCCAGGAGGCAGGGTCCCTTGTGTGACTCACAGCCAGGCTCTCAGGGCACCAGGGGGCATCAGCCTGAGGTCAGCGGCCCACAGAGGATGCCTGGGAGGACGGGGCAGCAAGGGGGCGGCTGAACAGGCACGTCGGAGCCTGCACACCAAAGGCGAGAGGTCTGCACGTGGGCAAGTTCTCCTGGGCGAAGGTAGCTTCCCCGGAGCTTTTGGAGTAGAAAAACTGATAAAATATAAAATGTTTCTCCCATTATGATGAGCTTTTAATTACAAGTTGAAAATAAAGATGCAAACACATTCTTGATGCTTACATATTTATAGATGTCGTTTCTTGTCAATTTTTCAAAGGATTAAAGAAACAAAGATGAAACTGCAGAGCTGGAATCTCTGTACTTGCCTTACTCTGGTCTGGAAAATTATTTCCACTTTAAATATTGTTTAAGTGGCCCTTGAGATATCTAGGACTTAAAGGTTAGCACGCACTTTGAGAATATTATGTCACATCCTTAGTTTGTACAGGCTTCCCTCGTAGCTCAGTTGGTAAAGAATCCGCCTGCCATGTAGGAGACCCTGGTTCGATTCCTGGGTCAGGAAGATCCCCTGGAGAAGGGATAGGCTACCCACCCCAGTATTCTTGGGCTTCCCTTATGGTTCACCTGGTAAAGAATCCGCCTGCGATGCGGGGGACCTGAGTTCCATTCCTGGGTTGGGAAGATCCCCTGGAGAAGGGAAAGGCTACCCACTCCAGGATTCTGGCCTGGGGAATCCCATGGACTCTATAGACCTGGGGGTCGCGAAAAGTCGGACACGACTGAGCGACGTTCACTTGGCTTAGTTTGTGCAGAGATCGTGTGTCCATACAGGGTAATATTTTCTTCCCTTCAGATTTAACTGGTGGGAGGACAGAACGCGAAATGGGCTGGTTGGTCACACGCATGCACCCCCCCACGCGCACACCCGGCCAGGGGTGCAGGAGGGCAGGCAGCCGAACCCCACCCCCCTGGGCCAGCACCCCAGCTTCACTGGGATCACCTCCCGCTCTCTCCAAAGTGCCCACCCAGGGCCGTCTGGGTCCTGGTCGTGCCCACCTTCCTGATGGGCCAACAGCGAGTAGAGTGAGGTGGGTAGGGGAGGAGGCAGGCGGCCCCGGACCCACCGTCCCCCTGCCTGCCCCACGGCCCTGTGGGCAAAACCCGGACCCACCGTCCCCCCTGCCTGCCCCACGGCCCTGTGGGCAAAACCCGGACCCACCGTCCCCCACTGCCTGCCCCACGGCCCTGTGGGCAAAACCTGACAAGGAGAAAGAGATGCCTGTCATCCATGGATCCTGATTAGTGAGAAAGAGCCAAACAGAACAGTGACGAACTTCACATTTGGGGGGATGAGAAGTCATGTGAACGTCCCCCAAGTTAGCAGAGATGATCTGAATATGCAGCCAGCCGTCCACGCATATGGATTTAAAACCGCTAGATTCTCTGGCATCACCAACTCAATGGACATGAGTTCGAGCAAACCCTAGGAGAGAGCGAAGGACAGGGAAGCCTGGCATGCGGCGGTCCGTGGGTCTGCAGAGTCGACACAACTGAGTAACTGAGCAACAAACTCTGTGGTTGTGGAAAGATGGGCCCTTGAGAGGAAGGGGCCATGTGCAGGCTGGTCACCGGCTGCCCCTGCTTCCAGGACCGAGAGGCGGTCAGTGACTCAGAGAGCCTCGTAGGAGGGGGGGGAAGGAAAGCAGACGGCAGGGGGTCGGGGCACCCCTGAAACAAGGGGCCCTCCTGAAATGGGGGCCCTGACTGACCCCACGGCCTCGAGAGCCAGGCTCTGGGAAAGCCCACTGGCCCAACAGCCTGGCTCGTCCCAACCCCGGGACCCCTAACAGGATCGCAGCAGAGGCGGCCGGCTGAGACGCACTCAGACTGGGGTGCGGCGGCCCTAACCTGCTCTGCCTCGTGCTGCAAGAAGGACCCGGAGGGGAGAGGCTGGGCAGTCGGGACAGGGCTGGGAAGGACGCCCCTGTGAGCGGAGGTGGGGGAGAGCCGGCAACGGGAGCCAGAGTCCGGGGAGGGGCAGATGGCGTGCCTGGAGCTCCAGAGGGGCCAGCTGCCCACTGTGACTTCCCGCTTCTGGCTGCAGAGCTCAGGGGACCGCCTGCTGTGGACCCGTGGGTGCCCCTCGGGGGAACAGCCCCCATGTGGGTATGTGGGTGATCCTTGGGGAACAGCCCCCCCGTGTGGGTGATCCTTGGGGAACAGCCCCCCGTGTGGGTATGTGGACGCTCCTTGGGGTACAGTCCCCCATGTGGTATGTGGGTGCTCCTTGGGGAACGGCCCCCCATGTGGGTGCTCCTTGAGGTACAGCCCCCCATGTGAACAAGTCCTGCATGGGGACCGTCCCCTGGCCCCTCACTCACGTGAGCCCAGCAGGCAGGCCCCTCCGGGGAGCCATCCAGGCTGCCAGCCGCTCTTCAGCCAGAGAAGAGCCAGGGCGGTGGGCACCAGGGCCGGCAGGTGCAGGACCTGGGCTTGTGACCCGGGGGCTGTTCCCACCCTCAGGCCTGAGGGGACGAAGGAGGCCACGTCCCCAAGCTGCCCAGGGAAGGAGGTGGTGCAGAGCAGCCCGCAGAGTGGATGCCTCTCCAGCCCTCCAGCCCCCGGGAGCCGGGGCCGGCAGGGCTGTACCTGGGGCCTCCAGGGCCTCCCTGGAGCCTCCCCAGTGCTTCAGCCACAGGCCACATCTGTCCACATGTCCCTGGGCCAAGGTTCCCGGGAGGACGGCTGTGTGGGGTCGGGGAGGACACACTCCAGCTACCTCTGATTCGTGTGTGGGAAGGACAAGGAGGCTCTGTGCCTAAAGACGCCGCAGCCCAGGGGCCCAGCTCACACTTGGCGTGAATTTTCAAGTCCTCCTCTCAGTTACTTTCTCCGCCTTCCCACCGAGCCAGCAGCCCCAGCGGCCCCAGCTCCCCTTGGTCGTCTTCCTCCTGCTCAGGGCCTGCCTCGGTGCAGCTGCTCCTCCGGCCGCAGGAGAGGGCCGGGGCGGAGACAATTTCAGATCTGATTGCGCCGATGGGCTCAGCGGCCTGATTGCCAATCAGCCCAGAGAAGATGCGAGTCAGAGCCGGCCGGCGTGGCCGGGCCCCACCTTGCAATCATCCTGACCTGCGGCAGAGCGCGAATGCCACTCAGGTCCTGGGCCCCGCACTGCCCCTGGGGCGACACAGGGCTCAGAGTGCTTCACGCTCA
Source organism: Connochaetes taurinus (assembly GCA_006408615.1). Taxonomy (NCBI): domain Eukaryota; kingdom Metazoa; phylum Chordata; class Mammalia; order Artiodactyla; family Bovidae; genus Connochaetes; species Connochaetes taurinus. Next base: position 47,933 of record SJXO01005499.1, on the reverse strand, counting down.
GCCCCGGGAGTCCTGCTGGGCTGGCGAGCCCCAATCAGGGCTGTCAGGCCATCCAGGGCTGCCCTGTGGTCCCCAGATTGCTCTTGAGGCCGGACGACCTCGGGGTGCTTAATGGGCTCAGGAGCCGGGGGAGCCCCCCCAGACCCCACGAGTTCAGGGTCCTCAGCTGCGAGACCAGAGAGGCCGGGAAGGGGGCCCTGCTCCGGCCCGAGGACAGCCTGGCCCCCTTCACCCCTGCCCGCTGCACTCGGATGAAGTCCCAAGCTCTGATCTGCGTGTGAAGAGTAACAGATGAGCGAAGCAGCCTGGGCGCCGCCTGCAGCAAGCACAGCTGCGCTGGGAGGCGTGGGGCGCGGGGCGGAGTAAATGCTCGGAGACACACTTCGAAACAGGCGGTTTGGGCCTGGAGACTCAGGGCTGCCGGGGGTCTTGGGCAGCAAGGTCAGCCCCTCAGCCGCTAGGAAGCAACTCCTCACCCCCGTCCCATCCTCCCGCCAGGGCGCTGGGTGCCGGGGCCCAGAGCCCGGGACCTTCTGCAGGGCTGTCTCTCCCCTCCAGCCCCCGGAGGGGCGTGGGGGTCTCAGCTAGACCTGGTAGCAGGGCGCTGCAGTTGCGGGTCGCTACTCCGTCCCCCATCCCCTTGGGCCTTGTGTCCCCAGCGCCTGGGACAGGGAGCCGAAGTGGACACGGCTGAGGGTCGGAGGAGCAGACAGGCGAGGAGGTGGCCGCGGCCACGCGGGTGAGGATCGCCCCCCTCGGCGCTTCCTGGGACAGGGCAGAGGCCCTGAGCCCCGGGCGGGGGCCCTCGCAGGGTCCGCCTCCCCGCTGTCCCAAAGGCCCTGCTTCCACTGGACTCAGCGCAGACCAGGGAGAAGTGAACAACTTCCCTCTTTAAGGGCAGAGGCCGTTCTGGGGCTGGCTGGCGTGGCTTGTGAAAGCTGCATTATTTTTACCCTCCCTGAAATATTTTCTTTAGAAAAAAGACCGTTTTAGGACTGGTTGAAGGGAGTGAGGAACACGTCTGTGAACACTCTAAGGGCCCCCCCGGCCCCGCCTCGGTGGCTGGGCCCCTGGAGAAGCGCCGGCGGTGTGTGAGCACGGCTGCTCCAGACACTGATGAACTCGGGCGGGATGAGGAGCCGGCCGGCGGGGCGGGCGGCCCGGGCGGGCTCCGCGCTGCAGACGGGCAGCCGGTGCGAGCTTCTAGAAGGGAAGGCGCTCCTGTGACCGTCAGGCGAAGCCCAAGGCTCCGGCCTCGCGGTTCACACGGACTCGCCAGCACCTCGTCTGTAGGTGAGAGATCTGAGGCTGAGCGCTCTCATCCCCATTTCAAAGTCCTGAGCTGGCGCTTCCCCGGTGGCCCAGTGGTTACGAAGCCGCCTTGCAATGCAGGGGACACGGGTTTGACCTCCAGCTCGGGAAGATCTCACGTGCCATGGGGCAGCCAGGCCCATGTGCCACCGAGACTGAGCTTGCCCACCTGGAGCACCAGAGCCGCAGTTACTCAAGCCTGCCCGGTGCAGCGGGGCGAGCCGCCACAGAGAGAAGCCAGAGCACCGTGGTTCAGAAGCCCCTGCTCACGGCACCTGGAGAAAGCTCGGGCCTAGCCACAAAGACCCAGCACAGCCAATAAATAAACTTCAAAAGAGATTTATTAAAAAAAAAAAAGCCAAGTCTGGAACCCAAACCCCTGAGTGTGGGTGCAAAGAGCTTTCCTGGCCATGGAGATGTGCTATTTTTGTTCGATGGGAGCTCACAGACGCAGCTCTGGACGGTCCAACCGCACCAGCTTTGGGAAGTGGGTGGGCGAGCAGGGTGTCCACAGAATGAGCGTGTGTGATGTCAGCGCAGCCAGGGATGAGGAGACTGCGCTAACCTGTCGCGTTCCTGGGGGGAGAGCGGCATTTGCGTCTCCTCCTTCTCTGTTTGTTTGCAAACAGAGCTATCATTCTGTTCTCGGAGAAGTCGTGTTGAAGACAATTACTTAGGGATGTTCCAGAAATTCCCAAATACAGAGATTAATTATAGTCATTTTCAGATTTCATGAAAACAGTTGTTTAAGAGAAAACGGCCATAAACCTGTATGTGATTGTGCTGAGTTTATCAAGGTACGTGGAAATCCAGCATAATTACTGTTGGTTCGATTATTTGAATTAAGAAGCTCCAAACTCACTCTGCAGCTATTTTGGGAAGCAGCCGGAAGACATCAACAACTGCTTTTTCACTGCAGATTTCAAGACGCAAGCCCTGTTCTAGGGGCGTGAGTGTGTGTGTGGCGAAATCAGGAGTCTTTTTCCCCTTAACCATGTTTGATCACGGAAGGGAACCTCGCCTGGGAGGAGGGAGAGAGAGAGAGAAAGCTGTTTGGAGACTGTGGGTCCCGCGAGTGACGCCCAGGTCTGCAAAATCCTGTCGTTTCTGGGGATGGGGCGGGGCTTGGGCCACTGGACGCCCCGGGGAGCCCGGACAGGCGCCACCCTGCTGCGCCAGGCCCTCCCGGCAGAACAGAGTGTGCGCCAGGCTGAGACCGAGGGCACAGGCGGGATTTTAAGACGCTGCAGAGGACGGAGTCCTTTCCTTCCGGAATCGCGTCTCCACCCACCCCAGCCGCGGGGCAGCCCTCTGCCCGCTTCATGCGGCTCTGTGGGCCCACAGATGTCTGCCCCCTCAGTGTCTCTAGTTTATCTGCTGCGCCGAATACGAGAGCTCATAGTGTGAAGAATAATTTACTTCTTTCAATCCAGTTAGGGACTTCAAAACAAGCATCTTTTTCAAGGCTTATGTCAGTACTCACTATTTGTGTGTGTGTGTGTGTGTGTGTGTGTGTGTGTGTGTGTGAGTCGCTCAGTTGTGTCCAACTCTGTGCAACCCCATGGGCTGTAGCCTGCCAGGCTCCTCTGTCCAGTGAATCCTCCAGGCAAGAATACTGGAGTGGGTAGCCATTCTCTTCTCATCTTCGCGACCCAGGGATCAAACCCATGTCTCCTGGATTGCAGGCAGATTCTGCACCGTCTGAGCCTCCAGGGAAGCCCATTCACTACCCACACAGCCGCAACGTAGGTATCAATGAACCTGACTTTGAGAACCAAAATGGAGTTCTAACAATAATCCTTAGTCCCTCTTTAGAATAAAGACATTTTTTCTTCACACTTTTGTACTGAACGCTGCATTTTTTCCTAAGAGTTACCCGGCACTGAAGCGGAGGACTTCTGTCCTCCTGGGGCAGACAAGGGTCCCCTGATAACTTCAGTTGCTGCACCTCCTGTTTCTGAGGACAAGGAAACCCTCGCTTCTTTGACCTTCTTTCACGGATCAAATTTCCTTAATTATCTTGGTTTCCCATGTATTTCACTGCTGGATGCAGCATAAGTCTCTCCAAGCACATATTTCACACCAAATATCCTGAAGAGTCAGGGTGTCCCTCTTGCAGGTAACGAGCCGACGGCTCACGGTCCTGTCCTTGCTGACCTCTGCGCTGGTTACCGATGGCTGTGTGAGAAATCACCCACGCCGAGCAGCAAACATGAGTCATCTCAGGTCCTCTGACTCAGCCCCTCGGGAGGCCCCACGCCTCAGCACAGGGTCTCTCCCGAATCACTGCTGCGACGACAGTGGGGAAGGCTTGGCTGGGAGGTTCTTTGTGGGAAGAAAGGCCGGAGACCCTGGAGGAGGTGATGTTTAATGTTCAGCAAGCTGAGCCCAGTCGACTCTCAGGGGAGACTTTAGACACAGATTCAGAGCCACAGGTTTCTACAGAGACATTAGTACAACCCAGAACACCTTGGCAATATCCCCAGAAGGCAGCTCTGGGACTCCAAGCCTTCAGAAGGTCTGAGGCCCACCTACCCGTGTGGCTGGCCTCGGTGGGGAACGGGGATCGAGGGAACGTCACCAGGGGAGAAGCAGCTCAAGCTGGCCCTGGAGCCCAAGCGGCTGAGGATGAAGAGCGGCCCTCAAGAGGGACAAACAGGATGGGGAGAAGCGCCCCTGTGCAAAGACCTGGGCGAGTGGAGGGGGCATGGTGGGCACGGGTGGGCTGGGATGGAAGCAAGGCGCTTTGACCTTACGCTGAGAGGGGAGGGAGGCCAGAGCCTCCAGGAGGCTGAGTGTGGGTGGCGTCCATGACAGCCTGCGCCAGGCGCTCAGTCACATCCGCCTCTTGGCCGCCCCACGGACTGTAGCCAGGCCCCTCTGCCCTTGGGGACTCTCCAGACAAGAGTACTGGAGTGAGTATCGTTTCCTTCTCCAGGGGATCTTCCTGTCCCAGGATCGAGCTTGCATCTCTTATGCCTCCTGCACTGGCAGGAGGGTTCTTCATCACTAGCACCACCTGGGAAGCCATAAGTGAAAACGATCAAAAACTAAGACTATGCAGGCATAGAAGAATCTGAAGCTATCCATCAGCGGCTCTCTCGGGATAAGGGTGTGGGTAATTTCCCCTTCTTTGAACTTTTACTTCATTTTTTAAAAATCAGATTTAATTTTTTAATAGGAAGAAATAATCAATGTTTCAGTTCAGTCCAGTTCAGTAGCTCAGTCATATCCAACTGTTTGTGACCCCATGGACTGCAGCATGCCAGGCCTCTCTGTCCATCACCAACTCCCAGAGTTCACCCAAACTCATGTCCACTGAGTTGGTGATGCTCCAACCATCTCATCCTCTGTCGTCCCCTTCTCCTCCTGCCTTCAGTCTTTCCCAGCATCAGGGTCTTTTCCAGTGAGTCAGCTTTTTGCGTCACGTGGCCAAAGTACTGGAGTTTCAGCTTCAGCATCAGTCCTTCCACTGAAGACCCAGGACTGATCTCCTTTAAGATTGATTGGTTTGATCTCCTACCAGTCCAAGAGACTCTCAAGAGTCTTCTCCAACACCACAGTTCAAAAGCATCAATTCTCCAGCACTCAGCTTTCTTCACAGTCCAACTCTCACATCCATACATGACCACAGGAAAAACCATAGCCTTCACTAGATGGAACTTTGTTGGCAAAATAATGTCTCTGCTTTTTAAAATGCTGTCTAGGTTGGTCATAACTTTCCTTCCAAGGAGTAAACATCTTTCAATTTCATGCCTAGTCACCATCTGCAGTGATTTTGGAGCACCAAAATAAAGTCAGCCACTGTTTCCACTGTTTCCCCATCTATTTGCCATGAACTGATGGGAACAGATGCTATGATCTTAGTTTTCTCAATGTTGAGTTTTAAGCCAACTTTAACTCTCCTCTTTCACTTTTATCAAGAGGCTTTTTAGTTCTTTGCTTTCTGCCATAAGGGTGGTGTCATCTGCATATCTGAGGTTATTGATATTTCTCCTGGCAATCTTGATTCCAGCTTGTGCTTCTTCCAGCCCGGTGTTTCTCATGATGTACTCTGCATAGAAGTTAAATAAGCAGGGTGACAATACACAGCCTTGACGTACTCCTTTTCCTATTTGGAACCAGTCTGTTGTTCCATGTCCAGTTCTAACTGTTGCTTCCTGACCTGCATACAGATTTCTCAAGAGGCAGGTCAGGTGGTCTGGTATTCCCACCTTTTTCAGAANCCCCCCCCCCCCCACTCAGAGGACATGTGGCCATATCTGGTTAAGGACACTCTCATGAGCTCCTGGTGAGAAACCAGACCTGCCAACCAGCTGTTCGGGGAGTACTTTGGCAATAAGTGGCAATAGCCTTAAAATATGTGCATCCCTTGACCAGCAGTTCCACTCCTGGGGATTCATCCCAAGGAAATCAGAGTGTTCAATGTCCCCCTCCCCTCCCCTCCCCTACCCCTCCTCTCCCTTGCTCAGTTATTCTCTGAGGTTTTCTTTTAAATAAAAGAACGTGCTATACGAATCCTAAAAACACACTTCACAAATGAAAGCCAAAGGCTCTGAATAGTTAGGAAGGTGGCCGTGCCCTCCTTTTATCTGGGGGGGTCAAGCCCCAGGGGTGAGTGAGCCCCAGCTCTGGTGACGGCAGTCCCCTGCAGAGAAGGGTGGCAGGGTCAGCCTGGGGGCATCTGCAGGGGGCGACCTGCAGATGAGAGGCCCGAGAAAGGAGAGTAACACTCAGAGCCAGGTGAAGATAGCCCGTGCGACCCCCGACGGCACACAAAGGACACAGGAAACCCCCCGGAAACTCCTGCCTGGTGTTAACGGAAACCGTCTGTTTCGGTTAAATCGCTCAGTCATGAGGAACTAAAACGCTCGCCCACAGCTCAGGCTGAGAGAAAAGCTCTTCAGCCGCTGCCCCATCACTGCTTCGGTCCTTCGTCAGAGGGAACGAAGGTGACAGAGTCCCCGGAACCTGGGGCGGAGGGACTTCCCAGGATGCCTGTGATGGAGGGGGGCCTGTGCCGCTGGGGCTCTCAGCTGCAGATGAGCCCCCAGTGCAGAAGCAAGGGGGCCCACTGCCCTTGACTTCCTACTCACACATCTTGAAAGCCTGTCACGGCAGTTCAGTGAATATTGGGGTAAAAACTAGTGCCTGAGTCACTCTAACAAGCCGGATTTAACTGCCGCCTCCGTCATCTGTAGGGGACTGACAGCAACCTCACTGGGGTCTTTTGAAATCAGAATGACTTGAAATCAGAATGACGTCACACTCCCGGCTCCTCTGTTGGTGAGCGCAGCGCTGCCCGAGGACTGGTACCCAGCCAAGGCTCGATATGTGAGGACCAAATGTATCTCTGCATTCCCACGTCTCCCAGCGCACATCCCCCCGCTGGTGATGGACCGTGTTTCTTGCGTTGTAAATGAGGCTCAAACCTCTGCGTGGACAGGGGATGAATGGATGAAGCATCAGAGGCATATTGCTGTTTCTGTTTGTGAAACACAGAGAATCAGGCTCAGGGATGGAGCCCGAGAGCTGAGGTATTAAGCAGACCGGTCCTTACAAGCACATGCTTACTGCACCACAAGCATCCTCCCACCCAGCTCCTCCGCCCACATCCCTCTGCACAAACACACGGGGGTGGGAGTGAAACCGCGGCTCTAAGAGGCCAGCCTGGGGCCCCACTGCAAGCAAGACCGGTCCCTTTGCCTTTGTCTTAAAACCAAGCCTGGGGTGGCCGTCGTGACCCAGGAGAAGGACATTTTCTGGCAGTTAGCAAGTGACCAGAGGAGTTCAAAACCTGGAGCGAAATCAAAGGTCCTTCAGGGAAAAAAGCGATGCAGATGGCCAGTTGGTCATTAATCACCAGAGTTGTCTGACCCGGGGTGGGGCAGCATTATTGCCATTATAAACATACAAACGTAAAGAAGAAGGTAATTACCTGCTTTCTACTCTGAAAAGTTGAAGGTTGGCTGCTTGTTGCCATGGAGACTCTGGACAGTTTACAGCTGGGCTTTTCCTGGCCCCGAGGGCTGGCTCAGTGGCCGCAGAGAGCACAGCACTTCCACCTTAATGACATTAATTAGGGTCACTTCTGCCAGTGGGTCCTTTCTTTGAAAAGCAGACCCCATCGCTGCTGCACATGCCTTCACGAACAGCAGTGCAGGAAGGAGCAGGTGAGGAGCCAGAGTCCCCGGGCACATGGGCCCTGCCCACTGCCCACAACAGGCTGCGAGAACTCCACATCGCCACTTGGTTCTAGAAACCCCACCATTGTCCGCGATCTCGCCGGGGTGGCTGCCCTGGAGGTTCTGTTGAGATGGAGGAGCACGTGGTGGGCTCTCGGCAAACAGAAGACCATCAGAGCCCAACCAGAGAGAGAAGAAAGAGCCTCACTCCCCCTGTTCTAGCAAAACCTCGACAAGCGCCATCAAACTGCACTGACTGGAGAAATGTCAAGACAACTGTGACGTCCCTGGGGCTGCTGAAACCGCGACTCCATGCCCAGGGGTTCATGCCCACCAGTCATGGATGTGGGACAGGTGTCACCGTCAACCTGTACTGAGTGGGCACCCCCGATTCATTTCTTCACAGTCCAACTCTCACATCCATACATGACCACAGGAAAAACCATAGCCTTCACTAGATGGAACTTTGTTGGCAAAATAATGTCTCTGCTTTTTAAAATGCTGTCTAGGTTGGTCATAACTTTCCTTCCAAGGAGTAAACATCTTTCAATTTCATGCCTAGTCACCATCTGCAGTGATTTTGGAGCACCAAAATAAAGTCAGCCACTGTTTCCACTGTTTCCCCATCTATTTGCCATGAACTGATGGGAACAGATGCTATGATCTTAGTTTTCTCAATGTTGAGTTTTAAGCCAACTTTAACTCTCCTCTTTCACTTTTATCAAGAGGCTTTTTAGTTCTTTGCTTTCTGCCATAAGGGTGGTGTCATCTGCATATCTGAGGTTATTGATATTTCTCCTGGCAATCTTGATTCCAGCTTGTGCTTCTTCCAGCCCGGTGTTTCTCATGATGTACTCTGCATAGAAGTTAAATAAGCAGGGTGACAATACACAGCCTTGACGTACTCCTTTTCCTATTTGGAACCAGTCTGTTGTTCCATGTCCAGTTCTAACTGTTGCTTCCTGACCTGCATACAGATTTCTCAAGAGGCAGGTCAGGTGGTCTGGTATTCCCACCTTTTTCAGAATTTTCCACAGTTTATTGTGATCCACACAGCCAAAGGCTTTGGCATAGACAGTAAAGCAGAAATAGATGTTATTCTGGAACTCTGTTTTTTGTTTGATGATCTAGCAGATGTTGGCAATTTGATCTCTGGTTCTTCTGCCTTTTCTAAAACGATGTCCTTTTCATCATAGGGGACTGGAATACAAAAGTAAGAAATCAAGAAACACCTGGAGTAACAGGCAAATTTGGGCTTGGAGCAGAGTGAAGCAGGGCAAAGGCTAACAGAGCTCTGCCAAGAGAACGCTCTGGTCATGGCAGGTCCCTCTCCCCTGGGCAATACCCTGGGTGTGTTAACTACCAATGGCCGTCTAAGGGGTCATCTAAGGGTCAGAGGCCCTTCTGACCAGGGGCTCCCTTGGTCCCCATGCACCTCCTGGGGAGAGGGGCATGACCAACACCATGGGCCAACGTGACCCTGACGTTCATGGGACGTTCCACATGGTCGGCCTGGTGACAGGTCGGAGCTCGGGGCTCTCCAAGGCGCTGGGTGGGGCTCCCCATCCCTTTTGCTCTGCCTGCCTTCCAGCTGCCAACCGGTCAAGGCCCTGACGGCGCTGGGGCTGTGCTTCCCTGAGCCGGGACTCAGGCTCTTCCTGAAGCTCAATGGAGAAGCTCTTCACTCCTGGTGCCCAGTGCCCTGGGCTACCCTGGCCCTGGAGGGCCCCGCACACGCCCA
>SJXO01005499.1:0-37146 GCA_006408615.1 Connochaetes taurinus | reverse complement strand
AGCCTGGAAAAGGCATAGGAGATTGAAGTTTTTCTACAAACAAGAAGCAGGGGATGGTGGAGGGGGTATGTCTTAGGAAAACCCCACTGGGTCGGTTACAGTCATTTGTTTTTGTTATGTTTATAGAAATGTCATGTACTTCCAGTACTCATGTACGGATGTGAGTTGGACCATAAAGAAGCCTACAAGCCGAAGAATTGATGCTTTTGAACTGTGGTGTTGGAGAAGACTCTTGAGAACCCCTTGGACTGTGAGGAGATCCAACCAGCCCATCCTAAAGGAGATCAGTCCTGGGTGTTCATTGGAAGGACTGACGCTGTAGCTGAAACTCCAATACTTTGGCCACCCGATGCAAAGAACTGACTCACTGGAAAAGACCCTGATGCTGGGAAAGATTGAGGGCAGGAGGAGAAGGGGACGACAGAGGCTGAGATGGTTGGATGGCATCACCGACTTGATGGACATTAGTCTGAGCAAAGAACAGGGAGGCCTGGTGTGCTGAAGCCCATGGGGTCACAGAGAGTCGGATGTAACTGAGCCAGTGAACAACAAAAGAAGCATCCTTCCATAACAGACGGGAAGTAGAACATGGTCCCTCACTGCAGGCCCTCACTGCGTCCTTCCATAACAGACGGGAAAAAGAATACGGTCCCTCACTGCAGGCCAGGTGATCTCGGTCACACAGGCTGGACACGGGTTCTTCCTTAGAATTGTGCAATGCCCATGCTGAGCCGAGACCTACCTTATGAGATGGATTAACTTTAGGGCTTTCTTAAAAAGGTTTTTTGAACCGTCTCTAGGCATTATCTTTTCTGTCCTTTGTTGGTAAACTTTGAGAGTCATGGGAACCAGCCCAGGTCTTTTCAGAGTGGGCCCTGTGCAGCCTGCACAAGCTCCACCCTGATGCTCCCAGCTGGAAACCGTCCTGGAGACTCTGGTCAGCGGAGGAAACGGTCTGCCGTTGATCCAGGCCCGGGAGAGACGCAGCTTGTGCCAGGAGCTGTCAAGAGACGGGCCCTCCCCCCAGCCCTGCTGGAGTCTGGGTTGAAGTAGCTCTCCGCGTCCAAACAGGTTCCTCCCCAAGTTTGGGCCCACATTAGTTGTCAGCACCTTAGAATACATTTTCATGAAAATAATGTGAAACAGTGGAACTAGGGTCCCGGATAAGCCTGTCAAAGCCGATTTAACCCAGAACAGAAAGTGTTAAAGAAACGTTTTGGGAAAGCCTCTCAGGCATCTCCTAAGCCTGCCGGGGTCTCCCCACCCCTCTGCTTCATCCCGGACTGCTCTCTGCTTCCACATCTGCTCACCCAGATCGCCCCTCGAGCTGCAGCCAGAGATGCCGCTGCTTCTTTCTTCAGGGCTGGAAACTGTAGCTTTTACTTTCATGCTGAGCACGTGTGTGAAAGTATTGGTTGCTCAGTTGCGTCTGACTCTTTGCGACCTGTGGACTTAGCCCACCAGGCTCCTCTGTCCAGGGGATTCTCCAGGCAAGAATGCTGGTGTGGACTGCCATGCCCTCCTCCGGGGATCTTCCTGACCCTAGGATTGAACCCTCGTCTCCTGCACTGCAGGCAGGTTCTTTACCACTGAGCCTCCAGAGAAGCCTGATGCTGAGCATATATTTCCCCTAAAATAAAAATTTAAAAAGAGAGGGCGGTAGAAGTTATGTGTACCAAGGCAGCTGGGACTGTGTGGATTCTCTTCTTGTCTTTAGATTTTTCTCTAGGTTTATTTTAAATATGATGCTTCTGAGCTAACTGTGCCTGGCCTTCCTGCCTCGCAACCTTCCTGGGTTTCTCTGGCCAAATGTCCGCCCGGCTGCCCCCTGCCCTGGGAACGGGAGGGAGCTTCCCAGGAGGGTACCCTCGCCCTCTGTCCCCTCACCAGATTGTCAGACTCCTCTCCCCTTTGTCTGGCCACCAGGTCTTGGCTTAAGGGAATTTTTCTCAAATAGATGTTCTTGACCCCAGGCCCCCCTCCAGGTAAGAGCCTTCTCTGCCCGAGACTTGCCTTGCCGTGGGCATCCTGCCGCCGGGACACCTGCTTTGCTCCTCTCTGTCCTCCCTGCCAGGGCCTCCACCCTCCCTTGTCCCTTCCTTCTGTCCCTTCTCCCTCCCCTCCATCTCAGAGACTCCAGAGATGGGATCGCAATGAGAGGAACTGGGACAAGCCGAATCTTTGCAGAGCAGAGCAGTGAATACAGTCAGGGCATCAGACCAGGTCCCAGCAAAGGCGGGAGGTGAAGCTGGGGACTTCAGCACAAGAAACAGGTAACTTAGAGCATCATCACAGCAGTCTTCAGGGCTCTGAGCCCCTCGTGTAGGCTGAGCAGGGCCCTCAGGTAAGAGTTAGGCTGCAGCTTCAGCTGGTTTGGGGTGAAGGCTCTACCCCAGCTGTCTGCCAGGGTGCTCTCAGAGGTGCACGGGCAGTGGCCAGAGGCGTCCTTCAGGGGTGCCGGAGGAGTGGGGGTGTCTAGGTGGGCGGTTGCCTTCCGAGGTCTGGAACTGCACCTGAAACCCCCCGTCCCACTGAGATGAGGGAAGCCCTGGCCCAGCTCCTGGNGGGGTGAAGGCTCTACCCCAGCTGTCTGCCAGGGTGCTCTCGGAGGTGCACGGGCAGTGGCCAGGGGCGTCCTTCAGGGGTGCCAGAGGAGTGGGGGTGTCTAGGTGGGTGGTTGCCTTCCGAGGTCTGGAACTGCACCTGAAACCCCCCGTCCCACTGAGATGAGGGAAGCCCTGGCCCAGCTCCTGGCTCACCTTGCAACCAAGGCCGACACTGGGATGGGTCTGGCAGCCAAGCTGGAGCTTCTTTCCCAGAGGGGGCGGAGCCAGGCATGGACAGCCTGCAGCCCGCCCCCCCGGGGGCCCTTCCACTGGGGACCACCGGGGACAGCCCCTGGAGGCAGCTGTGGGCCTGCCGGGCCTTCTGCTTCATGCTCCAAAATTTCTTTAGTTTTCAGCTTTGAGTTTGAAATCCCAAGAGGTTAACGGGCATTGATGGTAGAGCGGTTAGCAGAGCTGCCTTCCAAAATAAGTAAAAACAGGCTTTTCATTTGGTTGTGAATTTCCATCTTCAGAAAGCAATATTCCTCCAGTTCAAAGAGCCACGTCATCATTAATTCACTAAGTAAGGCTGACATGTAAATGCTCTACGTGTTCAGGACCTTTATGAAGATACAGAAAGATATTCAGATATGCTCACAAACAGGTATTCAAATAAGAGGGTTTACCCCAGACATAGAAAACAAACTAACAATTACCAAAGGGGAGAGGGGAGGAGGGCTAAATTAGGAGTTTGTGATTAGTGAACACACACGACTTTATATGAAGCAGATAAACAGGAAAGGCCTACTGCGAAGCACGGGGGCTCTAGTCAGTGTTTTGCTATAATCTATAAGGCAGAAGAATCTGAGTAAATAGATTTATATGCATGTGTGATTGAATTACTTTGCTATATGCCTGAAACTAATGCGACAGTGTGAATTATTTTTTAGTTTAAAAAGAGGGTTTATTTGAGTTGTTTGTTCAGTCATCTGTGTAATTTTTAAAGGTCTTGCTCACATCTTTGTAAGTCTGGTGAGAAGAGAAAGTTTGCTTCCACAACACAGACAGTCCTGAGAATTTTCAGGGCTGTTTATCGTCTGGGTACGAGATAGTTGGGTTGAGCAGGTTAGGAGAAAAACACGCTGCTTAAACAAAGACACTCGAGTTTGCCGAATCCTTTCCTTTATTGGAACTGGGAGCAAAGTCCCAACAATAACTGCAGAGTTAATTTCGCTTCAAATCCCTCTTTTTCAGCAGAGCTCATCACACAAGAGAAGTCTCGAGAGCCCGGTTGTTTTGTTTTGTCTTTTTTGTTGCAGCAATATTTGCCAAAGGTTCAGGCAGCCATTGTCTGACGCTGAGCTAAACAGTCAGGAATCCAGGGGTCGTGGAGGTCTTGCTTCTTGAGGACCATCACCCTGAGATGGAAACCAAGGCCCGGAGGAGCCAGTCCGTTCCCCAGTGTGCAGGAGGAAGTCAGGACAGGTTCTCAGACGGAAAAGCGAGAGCTGCTTTGGAAGGTGGGTGCTCGGCAAGCAGAGGTGAGCTGTCACCAAAGAGCGGAAGTGGAAATAAGCAAATCCGCGCGCTCTCCCCAGGGACATTTGGTCCCGGTTCAGAAGCAAGGCCATTTCAAGGAAAGACACTCAATGTCCAGACATCTGAGGGCGGCCCCAGTGTCCCCCCAAGTCTGAGGCTTCCAGGGCCCCTGTCTGGGACCCATGGGCTCAGGGCCCACGTACCACACGTAGACACAGGCGCACAGACAGTCCTGTTTGCCAAACTCGTGGTAATTTGTGTAATTATACACATTATGTATCTTAACCAAATACACAAAGGAGATTTTCGTAATGCCACTTAGGGTCTAGATTTAACTTAAACCACTACTTAGACTATCTCTCTTAATAGGATTCTAAAAGGGAATTTTATGACAACATTATCAGTAGCATTTTGCTGATAATTAGAATAACAATAATAATACCAAGATATTTTTTCAGTAATAATGGTGTTATTAATGAGATTTTTATGAAAGACAGACTTCTTCGGTATAATTATGAAAATTGATCTTTTGCATTTTACTTATTCACTGAAATCAGATAAGTGGCTTAACTACATGTATTATTTCTAATAAATATTCAAAAGAATGCATTTAAACAAGGCTGCTCATTCTATTCTTGCTCATATTCCTTGCATTTAAATAAAAGTGTAATTGCTCTGCTTTTTAAACTGCTAGTTTGGATTAGCTGTCTAACCTGTACAGTGCCGCTGTTTGCTGTTTGCATTTTTAATAGCTTGATTACCATTTGGTGAAGCCTTAATTTCTGACTCCTTGAAGAGCCCTGCCTTTAAGTCAGCACTACAATTTAACCAGCAACGATCTGTCAAGATAAGATAAAGACCCACACCGGATGAAACACGGTATTTCTGTGGGGCTTCCTGTCATTGTTAAAGGCAAGATATCAGTTTGTCAAATGTAACCTCCGAAAGTTTTCTAAACTTTACAGCATAATTTTCAGTTCACTTCATGTTTTTAATCAGCAGCTCCAGAATGCATTATCTCGTTCAGCAGATTCGAATAGCTCTCCTTGAAGACAGACGCTTACGGACATTAGCAGGGACGTACACTGACGTGTGTGTGTGTGTGTGCGTCTCTGTGTGTGTGTACACGTGGAAACGCTGCAAGTAGAAGCGGAAGGTCTTTAGTTCTTCAGCAAATAGTAGTGACTTTATTTTCTAAGAATCTGAGACTATACATGTGTGTATATGTTTTATTTTAAAAATTATGCCAAACATGTAAATGGGGACAGAGTAGTGTAATGAGCCTTCATGTGCCACCACCCAACTTCAATAATTCAATAATTCATAAGGATTTTGCCTGCCCATCCCACCCTCCCCGTTCCTGTCCCCAGCAAATCCCCAAAGGCATGTTTTTGTGTGTAAATATTCCTTCTATGGATCTTTAAAATTAAAGGAATCGTTTTCTAAAAATCATGACTACACAGTCACACCTAAAAATGTAACAATAATTCCTTCAGTTCAGTTCAGTTCAGTCGCTCAGTCGTGTCCGACTCTTTGCGACCCCATGAATCGCAGCGCGCCAGGCCTCCCTGTCCATCACCAACTCCCGGAGTTCACTCAAACTCACGTCCATCGAGTCGGTGATGCCATCCAGCCATCTCATCCTCTGTCATCCCCTTCTCCTCCTGCCCCCAATCCCTCCCAGCATCAGAGTCTTTCCAATGAGTCGGCTCTTCGCATCAGGTGGCCAAAGTACTGGAGCTTCAGCTTTAGCATCAGTCCTTCCAATGAACACCCAGGACTGATCTCCTTTAGGATGGACTGGTTGGATCTCCTTGTAATAATTCCTTAGTATCATGACATACTTAGCCGTTGTTGAAATTTTCTATTTGTCTCATTTAATGTCGTGTATCTGACTTATGGGGCTTCCGATGTGGCCCTAGTGGTACAGAGCCCGCCTGTCAACACAGAAGGCGTAAGAGATGTGGGTTCCATCCCTGGGTCAGGAAGATCCCCTGGAGGAGAATACGGCAACTCTCTCCAGTGCTTTTGCCTGGAGAATCCCACGGACAGAGGAGCCTGGTGGGCTACTGACCATGGGGGTCACAAAGAGTCGGACACGACTGAGTGACTTGGCACACACTTATCTGACTTACAGAGATCATAAATAAATATATTTTTTCAGTTTAAAAAATAAAGTTTGCTCAAAGCAGGCTCAGAAGAGGCTCCCCGTGCAGTGCTGGCTGGCCTGCGTCCTTAGTCTCTGTCAGCAGGTCCTGCTGCGCTTCCAAGGGGGAGTGAGAAGTCAGTGACTCCTTTGTCAGTGACTGGACGTCCCGAAGGGGCAAACTCCTACAGGGGGTCCGCGGAAGGGCTCGAGATCAGGTCGCGGGGGCGACACGAAGGGCACTTCACACGGATCTGGACCCCACGTCGCCCCCTCCGTGTCACTGAGAGGTCCGCGGGGAAGATGCCGCTCGAGTCCTCTGGTCCTTCCGGACTGGCGAAGGTAGGAGCGTTGCACCGCCGCCGGCGACGAGACACAGTCCTGTGTCCGCATGTAAGGTCCGACCGCGCACCAGGACAACGGTAGGACTGAAGTGGCGATCAGGCATTCGACCTCGAGGAGACATTCTTCTCTTTAAAGAGTATGACATCGTCCGACGGGTCCCACGTCAAATATAACCCTTGAACCCTATTTGTAAACTGTGGGAGGGAAGTAAATGATCAAAAGTTTTATCACTTAGAAGGTAATCGTAGGAGGTCCCACGGTCAACTAAAACAAATCGAAATACTTCCCGAGCCGAGTACCTAATTTGTGCACAGCACAAAACTAGGGGACACCAATGCTATAAGACTCCTAGTTTAACAGAGAAGAAACTAGGTGTCTTCGGAGGAATTAAACCGAGGAAATAATTACCCACTGTTTTACAGGGCCCCAGTAGACCATTTGCAGGTCTAGTCCCGTCGACAAAGAGGCACTCTTTGAGGTAAAGTTCTGTGCTGCGTTGGCCCTTGGATACACCCACGTATACGTGTGACACACCACGTCTGGGCTCCCTCCAACATGCATCATGTCAGTCTTCAATGAAAAAGTCACGAGGCAACACCCAAAAGCCGCCACTAAATCCGTCACATTCAGGTTCGTCTCAGCACTGATCAGCTAATTTCTCCGCAGACGTGAATCAGCCGCTGCGATCACTGTTGGTGGGTGTTTTGCTTCATCTTGTTTTCTCTCGTTGTTCAGTAGCTCAGTCGTGTCCAGCTCTTTGCAGCCCCCTGGACTGCAGCACGCCGGCCTTCCCTGTCCTTCACCATCTCCTGGAGTTATTAAGTCATGGAAATACTCAAGCCTGCGCTCTCCCAGGCGTGTCAGTCATCAAGGTGTGGTCACAGGGTCATCACAGTCGAAGCGCCAGGATAAGAGCTGAGCGGTGGCAGGTTCAGGCCTCGCAGAGCCTTGCCAAGGTCAGTGCACGGGTCTTCAGGAGCCCGCTTTCCCTTCTGTGCTGAGAATCTGTCCCACGCCAGCCCGTTTGGTCAGCAGTGGACGTTTCCTCCAAGGTGAAGTCCGCACAGCGGGGAGCGAGGGCCCAGGAGAAGGACGGCCCCTCTGTCCGGGAGCCCGGGCAGGTGCAGCCCCCAGTGGATGGCAGTGAATGCGTCAGAGCAGGGGAGACTGAGGCTCCGGAGTGGGGGTCCCAGTCTGTCCCTCCGGTCTCATGACCACGGCGGGCGGGGCGCCCTCCCCTCCCCCTGCACGCCTGCAGCCCCGACCTGTGCCCCCAGCAACGTCCTGACGCTCGTCACACACCCCCAGGAGGTGTGCTCCGCTCCGCCCTCCACAGCAGTCTCCTGCCGCCTCGGGGCTCCGTCCACACGCCCCCGGCCCAGAACACTTTTCACGTCTACACCTGCTCCGCAGTCCCCACCATCTTCTCCCAAACGATGCCCGCAAGAACCGACGTGACCGCTCCCCCTGCAGTCCCCCCTTCTCCTCCCATGTTCTGCTTTTATAAAGGTCATTTGTCATTTGTTGCATTTTTAAAACCATTTGTTGAAATGAGGTCGATTTACAGTGTTGTTGTAACGGACACTTGTGGGCACCGAAGCCCGCCGTTGGCATGTAGGTGCTCCCAGCTCGGGGCCAGCATTGCACCCACCGCGGGGGCAGCCCTGAGCAGGTCAGCAAAGCGCCCAGGCTGGAGGCGTGGAGGCCCGGTCGGTGCTTGAGCGTATGGAGCGGGGCCTGGGGTGGGGCCGCCAGGAGAGGACAGGCGAGAAGGGGTGACCAAGGGTCTGCACTCCAGCTCAGCGCCGACCCTCGTGGGACCCCAGGCGGCACAGCCCCGCCGGACAGGACTGAGGACCCAGCCTGCTGGCCTCTGACGCGCCCTGGGCCCCAGCCCGTCACTGCGACGTCCCCACTGACCGTGGGAGGCTGTGATGACCGCAGCGTTACTTATGGTTTGTTCTGTGCTCCTTCCGGGCGGGACAGCAAGGAACCACTCAGTTCTGAGTCCGGCGTGGAAGGCCGTCAGGAGGCTCCCACCGCCCGCTGTGCAGGCCAGGGCCAGGCGGTTTGAGGGGAGGCCAGTCTGCTGGCTCAGGGGACAGCGGTGTGGAGACTGTGCCTTACGTCCGCGCCGCACGCGGGGCAGGAGCCGGGCCAGACCCTTCAGGTCCCGTAGAAGCAGAGGCTCTCAGGCGACCACGCCCTGCAGGCTCACACGCCAGGACCCGCAGGCCAGCTCGTGGCGTGGGGGGCAGACCTCCAGCTGCGGAGGGGGAGGGCGGTGGCTTGTGCAAAGAGCACGCCAGCCCACGATTGTCACACTTGCTAAGAAATGCCACCACCACGGCAAGAGCGGCTCAGCACCTCATCAGGGCACCCACTGAACATGACGCCTGGCCATGTCCAGGAAGACCACCGTTTCCCAGGAAACAGTGAGGCCGTTTCCTGCCCCTTTTTCCCTACTTCCCCTCTGTGCAGGTGGGGTAAGGTAGGCCCAGGGTGACCCCAGGGAGGGTGGCGGGCGTGGGGGGGATGGATGTGAACCCCGAGCACGCAGGTACGGCTGGATCCAGGCACACAGCACCAGCACACCTTCACAGGACTCCCAGCAAGCCCGGCACTGGCGTGGGGCGCAGGGAAGGGTTACAGAACAGCTTACTATCCGTAAGTCACACGGTGAGAAGATAAACATTAGCAAGGCCTTCAGTGCACTCCATGGCAGTGTTTGGATCGGAAGCCAGAACCTGAGCCAGCCTGTGGATTGGCCAGGATTCTCTGAGCTCCCCCCACCGGCATAACCATCACAGGTTCAGGGGAACAAGACCTGGGTTGTTGTAAAACTCAACACAATGAACTTGACAGGCAGCCAGATTTCTGTTTTCAGCCAGGTTCGGGTTACGGTAGTCTCATTATTATGCTTGAAAGGGGACTAGTACCAGCATCTCAGGTGGCACGCGGGCGCTGCCCGACCTCCCTTGATTACCTGGCCCAGCGAGGCTCAGATTTCAACCACTTCTCCCGCAGAAGCAATCATCCGATCGCCCGCAAGCCTCTCCCTGCCGTCAGCGGTTCTGACGGGTCAAGCATCGAATTAACCCTTTAGCCCTGATCCCCCCAAGAAAATACCACCCTTATTAAAAAGCAATTTACTTTTCAACTGCTGTCAGAGGGGCGACGGGCCTGTGTGCGAGCAGCCCTGGTTAGGCGTGTCCGTGTTCTTTCCACCAACACAGAGGCACGCCAGCACTGGCGTCTCAGCAGAGTCGTTCTGTCCCGGTTGCGCTCCTCGTCTGGAGGAGAACGGCGCCAAACACTTGTGGGTATTTCACACTCTGTTCAAACACGGTGAAGCCTGACAAAGGCTGGGTGGGCTATTAATTGCACTTTATGGAAAAACACTTCTACTGGAAAGCAACTCAGCAGGCAAGAAGATTTCCTGAGATCTGTGGTTCTGTGGTGTTTGTGGTTTTGGCTGCAGCCTTGCCACACTCCATCTGAGCTCCATGTAGACACCGCTGCGCTTAAAACAGAAAACCAACAAGGACCGACTGAAGAGCCCAGGGAATTCTGCTCGATGTCAAGTGGCAGCCTCGGGGGGGGGGCGGTGGGGGAGAATGGATACATGTGTATGGATGGTTGAGTCCCTTCACTGTCCACCTGAAGCCACCAGAACATTGTCTGTTAATCGGCTATGCCCCAATACAAAATAAAAAGTTTCTTTAAAAAAAAAAAAAAAGCCTGACCTGAAAACTAAATCTACAGACAAGGGCTTGGGGAGAGGGACCACAACGTTCCTCACAATCCAGGGTGCATGGGCCCTGGAAACGCACCCGTGAATGAGGGCTGTCTAATTCGACACCCACCCACCCACAGTCAAGCGGGGGGAGGAGACGTCCTCTGACTCTGGGGAGCCCAGGACAAGAGGCTGACGACTTTCCTGACCCCAATCGGGTGCCCCTGGACTGTCTGCCCAGGAGCTCAGAACCCGCTATTCGGGGGGTCCTGCCACCCAGACAGGGGCAAGGCTGAGCTTTCAGACCCTTGCCTCACCTGAAGCCAGGGCAGCGTCCCCGCTTCCCACACCTGCACCAAAAGCTGGCGCTCTCCGGGAGCCAGGGTGCCCGCAAGGAGCTCGGATGTGGCCCCTTCGGGGCAGTGGTGCTTCTGCACGTGAACCACGTATCTTTATCATCTCTGCGTCTGCCCCAGGAAACCACAGCAAGCCACCTCTGCCAGCTGAGTCACCTTGAGCAGACTGAAAGAGAACACTCCTGTTTATGGACAGTCTAACACTGGAGCCGCGGACTGAGCTGTCCCCCACCCCCCGACTCAAAGGCATGCCCTAACTGAGGCCCCAACTCCCAGCAGGATGGGGTTTGGAGATGGGCCTCCAGGCGGTAATCAGGTTTGGATGAGGGGCAGGCCTTCACGATGGGATCAAGAAGGGACCCAGGATCTGTCTCCCTCTCTCTCCCACGTGAGGACAGATTCATCTGTGAACAAGGAAGCGGGCCCTCGCAGGGACCCAAAGCTTGGACTTGCCAGCCTCCAGAGCATGAGCCCCTGCTGTTTAAGCCCCCAGGCTATGTGACCTCGTCAGGTCAGCCCAGGACCACTGACATCCCTGGCGACAGGCCGCTGGACAAGAGGAGCCACCCTGACCTTCCTCTTCAGAAGACACAGACCTTTACACGGACACGGAAAGAGAGAAAAGCGGGTCTGTTTTCAGACAATTTAACTGTCTTGTGTACAGATCAGCTTCAACATGAGGAGACAGAGGGTATCAGCCTGAGCTGTTGTTGCAGCGTATTTTTGGCAGTGGAATATTAATATGAAGTATGGAAGTGGGTGAGCTTATGCCAGGATGAGGTTATTAATAAGAACAATGCTCCACAGCTGCCTGGCGCTTTTATCCAAGAAGAGGTTTACAAAACCAAGCCCGCAGGAAACAAATATTCACAACTCCCACCTGCACGCTGAAGGGAAGATGAACTCAGCTCCAGAGACAGGAGAAAAGCAGCAGCAGCTCGGCAAGGTCATGCGTCAAGGTTGCGGGAGAGCCGGGAATGGCCGTGTAGTGCCTGCCTCGAGGCCTGCGGTACTGTCCTGGGCGAGACGCTCGAGGGCACTTAGCTGCCAGCAGTCAAGGCCTCCGGGGCAGCCCTGAGCGCCCTGCTTCTACAGTTCCTCCGAATGCTTCCCGATTCCAGAATGTTTTCCCTCGGAAATGTTTTCCCTCCGGGCAGCAGTCCCCTCTTTGTTACCCCACTGGGGCACAGCAGGGGCAGGACTGAAGGGGAACTGCATGCTGAGAGCCACGGCCTCAGTTCACCGTGACAGCACCTCCCGCCTGGGCGGCGTGCGGACCCCATTTCCAGAGAGGCCAACCAGGCGCCAAGCAAGGGGAACGATTTCCCCAGGATTCCACACTCACGAGTGTCTGCTCAGTCAGTGGGACTAAAAAACAAAAGTCGTTAAAACAAGTAAGAGAAATTCCAGCACTAGACTTGAGTGGACGGGCCCCGTGATGGGATTCAGCTCAGCCCAGTCACTCAGTCGTGTCCAACTCTTTGAGACCCCATGGACTGCAGCATGCCAGGCCTCCCTGTCCTATACCATCTCCTGGAGCTTGATCAAACTTATGCCCATGGAGTCAGTGATGCCATCCAACCATCTCATCTTCTGTCATCCCCTTCTCCTCCTGCCTTCAATCTTTCCCAGCATCAGGGTCTTTTCCAGTGAGTCAGTTCTTCACATCAGGCGGCCACAGCATTGAAGTGATAGTATTAGAGCCTTTATAATGAGAGGAAGAGAAGAGAGCTCTGCCCGCAGCCGCAGGCTCCTGCCCCAGAAAGGCCATGAGGACCCAGCGAGAGGGCGTCATCTGCCCAGAGGACGGGGCTCACTGAGACCCGGACGTGATGCTTCGCAGGACTCGGCGGTATTCGGGGGTGAGGGACTAGTCTGGGCTCCTCTCTAACCACACACACTCACTAAGGGTCACTGTCACGAGAGGGGTCTTGGACCTCCTGCAGAACCCAGAGCTTTATTTCTGATTGAGAAAGGGGTAAGGGAGAGCAAGCTGATGGTAAACGCACTTTCAGTCGCTTGACAGCCCACAGAATTCAATACCTTATACATTTTCATCCTGGGTTTTATGCTGTTCATGTTTTAACCAACAGAATGCAAAAGCATTGTCTGTCTGCAACTCAGAAAGCTGGAGGAGAGTCTGGATGCCTGAGAGACGCTGTCAGTCCATTTCTCTGATCTGGGTTATGGCCACAAACTGGCTCCAAGTCTCATGGCTGGAGCCCAGGGCATCTACCATCTTAGAAAATAAAGTCATTGTCTGAGGTTCCTCTGCTCTGAACGAGGGCTCTCCAAGTCCAGACATTCATAGAGCCCCTGGCTTCCAAGTTCTCATGCAGACATGGGTTCCTTCCAGCACTTTCATCCCATTGGATACAGTTTCATACTTAGGAAAGCTCACAAGATGATGTTTGGGAAATATCAACTGTGTCATCAGAATACTCTTCTCCTTTGGCAGAGGGAACCCCCAGACTCCATCTTTCAACCTCTGGGGTCACGGGGTTCCGAGACAGACAGTGAAAGTGACTCTAAAGCCTGGCTCCTAGGAGTCGCTGCTCCGTGTGCAAACATTGGAACTAGGTTGGCCAAAAACTCACCAGCTGTCACTTTGGGTGGATGAGCGGAGGCCTCTACAAGAAAATTCCGTGCACAGAAATTCAGGCTTCCAGTGTCTGCAGGCATGCAAGAAAGACAGAGGGAAACCCCATCCTAAACCTGACAAGCTAGGCTTCCGGCCCGAGTACTTCGGCAGCCAGCAGCATCAGGAGCTGAAGGGTGTTTGCTCTGACCTCTGCTAAGTCAGCCGGAGTCTTCCTCTTCACGCACTAACAAGATGGAGTCAGCGGCTCCGTCTCCAGCATCCTTGTGGGGCTCAGCCCCAGTGGTATTAGGCTTCTCTCTTCCAGAAGCCACTGTCCCCCTGCACCTCTTCGGCTGTGGTCAGGCAAGGTGCCCTCCATGAGAGCGTGAGGATGCTCTGCTCTTCCTGGTGGATCCTGGGCTGTGTCCTCCAGCCCTGGAGCTGGGAAGGGATCCTGGGCCAGGCCCACGTGGACTGAGAAAAGGTCATATCGCCGAGCTTTCGCTACCAAAGGAATAGTTACCAGAGGAGGCCCATGGTTGCTGCAGAACAAAGAGCTGTATCCACTGCACTTCCCAAACAGGTAAATTACCGGGTTACTGTTACTGCCGCAGAGGAGGCTGTGCCGAACAAAAGGAGCCTCTACAGCAGGCTTCACGGAAGCCTTCCTTCAGGCAGTTGTCTCCAAATGCAGCTCATCACTTGTTCAGTGATCAGTGATGCTTCAGCAGAAAGGCTGGGGAAAGGAACACTTAGAGCTGGATGTAAGAGCCGCTGTCAATTGGGAATCAATCAAGAAAGAAAGAAAACAAACTTGAAGAGGTAGGTTAGTGAGCTGGAAAATGGGATTTGATTTACATAAAACTTCTCACAGACACGTCGGTGCGGGAAGAAGGCGCTTGCTGCTGAGGAAACCGCACTTGGTGAGGAACACGGTTCAGGACTGTCCTGGTCCCCCTGAGGAGACAGAGCCCCGGTGTGAGGCTCGGGTGCCCTGAGGGCAGGGGTGAAAGGCTTTCTCTGCCAGCGCCTCTCCGTCTTTGACCTTGAGCACGTGGGCCAGCCCGTCAACCACCCAGCCGACAGCCGCCTACCTGCTTGAGACACCTGTTCACTGGGGGCTTCCTGAGGCGCCTGAGAGCCCCGAGACAGCGCTGGGGACTGGTTCTCGTGTTGACTCCTACGATCCACACCAGGAACGCGGCTGGATTTGCGGTTCAGAACGTTCCAATTACTGACTGGCCGGGCCTGAGCCTCAGGGCTCCCGTTCACACTGCCGGGCCACCCAGGTTGACGCTCATTTGTTTGCGGATGCTGTAGTCTCCTTAAAATGGAAACTGCCATCGTGTTGCGGAATCCTGCCATGGACTGCAGCACGACAGGCTCCTCTGTCCTCCACTATCTCCCGGAGTTTGCTCAGACTCATGTCCATTGAGTCGGTGATGCCATCCAACCGTCTCATCCTCTGCCGCCCCCTTCTCCTCCTGCCCTCAATCTTTCCCAGCATCAGGGTCTTTTCCAATGAGTCAGCTCTTCGCATCAAGGTGGCAAAAGTATTGGAGTTTCAGCTTCAGCTTCAGTCCTTCTAATGAATATTCAGGACTGATCTCCTTTAGGATGGACTGGTTGGATCGCCTTGCAGTCCAAGGGACTCTCTAGAGTCTTCTCCAGCACCACAGTTCAAAAGCATCAATTCTTCAGGGCTCAGCCTTCTTTATGGTCATTTATTTTTGTTATTGTTTACATTTAGTTACTACATTGTTTGACATATACACCTCATCTTAAAAACTGTGACTTTTATTATTACATAAGGCCAGCTTCCACCTGATTTCAAGCCATCAGTCCAAATTCTTCATTGTCTGATACTAGCATCACCACACCTCTCTGTTTGCATCTGCTAACAGCTGCCTGCTCGCTCCTTTGCTGTCACCTTCACCGCTCTGTTGGAAGGGTCTTTTGGAAATAACATATACCTGTTTTTTTAAGACACAGTCTGACAACCTCTGATTTTAATACAGCAATTGATCTCATTCACCTTTAGTATAATAATGAATGTGCTTATCTTATTCCTCTTACTTTATGATCCTTATTTGTTATAACTTGTCTTATTTTTCCTTTTCCTCATTTTGGATGGTGTGATTTCATTAATGTTCATTCCCCCTTTTTTCTTTTGTTATTATGTGTTTCTGAGCTTCTCTGTTGAGCTGGTAACTATTCACCAATTCCTCACACTCAGAATTGACACACATTTTTCAACTGTTGGATGAAAACCAGAAAGCAAAATGCTCTATTTCTCCCTTCACACAAAACAAGTTAAGATTGAAAAGAGCTGGAATCTTCTACTCTGTTCTCTCCTTTTATTCCTAGTTTTTGCTGAGACAGTTGAGCATTTTCATGGCAAAAATATTAGATTTTCCTTGGATGCCGACTTTTTCTCTCTTAAAACAATACTTTTCACTCTCTACTACAAATGTTTAATCATTATTAATATTAATTTGGAATCAGCTCTACCGGAAGCAAAGTTCATCCCTGTTCAATGTTCCTTCTCTTATCTACCTTCTCTTTTCTTGAAGTTGCAATGAGTTCAAGATCAAACCCATTTGTTTGTGTCGAAAATTTGCTCTGCTTTTTGCTTGAATTTCCCTTTGAATCCCAAAGTGCTCACTGCCACTGTCCCCATCATCCTCACGACCCCATGGATCCAGGACAGCAGAAGTTGTCGTCACCCCCATTTTACGCTGAGAAACCCGAGCAGGTCACCCCTTCATGCCACGAGCCCTCTCCCCACCCTCCAAACATTTTGCTAAAAAGGAGTTTCTCAGTTTGCCAAAAGGAGTCTCTGAGGGCATCTGTTTATTAAGGATAAACGCCAGGATCTCAACAAATGAGCTTTGAGTAGAAGAGGCTGCTGTCCCAAAAGGGATGCTAGGAAAACTGAAATAGTAACTGCGTTTAGCAAAGCTTGTGTAGGAGAGGCAGAACAGGACATTCATTTTCTTCGAAATCACTTATTCCCTTGCATCGAAGTTTTTCTTGTTTCTTCGGAAGGAAGGATTGCTTTGTCCGGAGGGTTATTTCTTCACACTAGTAGGGGCCAGAGAGTGGACGAGGCGGGCGGGCGGGGGGCGTAGGATGGGCTGAGTGGGCGGCGCGGTGAAGCGGTCTCTGGGCGCCGGTCTCTGCTCCGGCGGCCTTTGTCCAGGCTGGTTTTGCGCATTTGTCCTTAAAGAATGGTTCTGGAACGTGTGTGCAAATCTGGGTGGGGCCTCAAGCAGGAGACGCGTCAGGCCCAGTCCACACCGCCTTCCCGGGGGCGCGGGAGCGGCCCTGCCCGGTGCCCGGCGCCCAGCACACCCACCCTCGTCTCTACAGGTGAGAGCTGTGCGCCCGGGAGGCGCTTCTGCCAAGGCGACCTTCCTTTGCTGGAATCAGCCCGCCCTGGGCCTGTGACTTCTGGGGTGTCGTCCCCGCACACACAGCAGAGTCAGAACACCAGCTTCTCGCTTGTGCTCGTCTTTGCCTCTTGCTGCTGTTTCCTCGCCTTTACATTTGAGGGGTCACATCTGGGAAGCTCTGCTCCAGTCAGGGCCCTCACGCGATCTAAAGCAGCCCCAGGAGAAGGGCACCTGCACCCTCAGGACGCAGGCCTGCGGACCCCCCGGCAGTCTTGCCAAGCGCACCTCGCGCTGGAACTTTCTGGAGCAGCCCTGGGGCACCGCTCCAACGGCTCACAGCACGCCCTGCGGTCTCCTGCCGGCCCTGCGAGTCTGTCCACACCGAGGGGCGGAGGAGGGCGCTTGCTCCTCCTCCAAGAGCCGTGCTGAGCCCAAGTCTTCCTCAGACCAGTCAGAAGAAACACGGATCTCACTGAGTCAGCACCTTTAAAAGAAAACCCCGCCAGGTTTCTCCTCACCGCTCTGAGTCTGCAGGAGTTCAAGCCTGGTCACGGCACCACCACCCTCTAGAGTGTAGTTTCTGTTTAAAAGTGTTAGCTTCCTGGATCTCCAGAGACCAGGTAGACAAAGTGGGCATTCCCAGACTGGGCCTTGGCTACGTCCTTGTTGCTTGGGAAAGCCAAGGAGGTTTGTATCCACTTCATTTTTCAGGCCCTGCATGGAACAGCCTCATCGGTTTTGAAACACGCAGTCCAAGCGGCCTGGCTTCAGGAAATATCTGAGCAGTCGCCTCGTGGCTTTGTGGCTGGAAACACACGCGTTCACCGCGGGCCGTCACTGCCTCTCCCGGCAGCCCGGCTCCTTCCTGCCCAGCCGCTAGAATATTTATTCCTGTGGCGGGAATTCTAAGAGGTCGCTGACTTTTCACCTTCAAAAAAACACTGAGTTTCCATGGTAACAATCGCAGGATGGCCCAAACAGTTCACAATTCAAAACAAAACCGAAGCAAAACCAGCCTGAAGGGCAGGCGCTGCTCAAACTTTGCCAGAAAGATGCACCCCACAACCAAACTGCTGTTCACAGAAACTCAGCAACCGGCCAGTGCCTGCAGCTTGGCTTTGCTGAAACACTGGAAATCAACATTTCAGTGCCCTGCCTTCCACTCCATGGCAGGTGACTTTCTAATAATGAGCAAGGAAGGAGTCATTGGCTGATGGCACATGAAGGAAAGGATCGTGGCGCCCAGCCTGCAGACCCTGAAGACGCCTGCCTCCCCTCAAGCCCAGGTCTCTTAGGGAAGGATGTTGCATACGAGGTTCCCGTCTTGGGTTGCTTTTGTTTCTGCTGGCTAATTACCCCGCTAGGGCCAAATGAAACACACATTTCACAGACTCCCCTTTCTCACCGAGGAGGGGAAAAGGGATCTATTTGCAGGAGTTATATTTTTTTTTTCAGGCACTTTACGGAGCCACCCCAGCCCCCCTTGGCTGCTGACTGTAAAATAAGCAAACTATTACCCAGCTGGGGCGACAATAGTCTCCCACAGTGCCTTTCTGCTCAGCCGCAGCTGCAGGGAAAGTGGAAGCTCAGCAGCGGGGTAACATTCTTTCCCTGCAGCCTGTTTCTATGGGCAAGGAGCCCTCCCACTGATCCAATGTATTTTCTATGCAAAACTGCAGAAGAAGTGACATTTTAAAAGTTTTGACCTTTGTGTTTCTCTTGCGTGAACCGAGGCATACATTTTTTAAACCTTCTGACAGGGTGTCTGTTAGAAACGGCAATAGCCATTACAGTAATAATAAAATGTTTCAAAATTTGAAAATTCTATATTGAACATAATGCACAGATAACCTTTGTCTGGAGAATGATAGTGATGTGGGTCTTGGAACCACTTCATTATTGTTCCAGGAAAACAGATTATGACAGATTTCAGACATATTTAGGAAACAATATCCCTAGACACAGTGTTTTCATTTGCTAATTTGAGACTTTTGAGATTTTTTTTTTTCCCCTAAAAAGGATTTGGAAGAGTTTTGCGTTTATCCCATAGGGTGTTTCCAC
Organism: Connochaetes taurinus; assembly: GCA_006408615.1. Taxonomy (NCBI): domain Eukaryota; kingdom Metazoa; phylum Chordata; class Mammalia; order Artiodactyla; family Bovidae; genus Connochaetes; species Connochaetes taurinus. The sequence continues at coordinate 18,441 of SJXO01005499.1, read as the reverse complement.
TTAATACTAACATTCATGTTATTTGTTCAGAAAAACTATTCTTTCCATAACGAAAGTATTATTTAAAAAATTTAGTTTTGTACATCAATATATTTAGGATCGAGGGGAGAAAAGTTTTAACTCTTACTTGAATCTAAAACTTCTCCATTAATACAAAAAAGAGAAAACAAAGTAACCAAAGGACCAAATGCCGGGGAGAACTTTCATCAAAAGACCTTCCAATTAGCAAGGGACATGAATGGGGGAGACAAAAAGCTCAAATACAAAAATATAAAGAAAGAAAACGAGGCCAGATGAGATGTTGAATTACTTGCAACAAAAGATGGGTGAGTGGGGACGGATTCTCCAGTGAAAGGATTACGTGGCTTTCCATCCGGACCAGACCTCCGGCGGCCAGGTGAAGATCCATCAGACAGGGCTGTGCCAGGCTCTTCGGGGCCCTAATTTGTCCTCTGATCCACTGGAGCTTTTATTCTCAGGGCTGGAAGATTTTCAGGGTAAATGGGAGTTTGGAAAAGCACGTGCTGCCCCCTCCCTGGCTGCTGGAAGCCGGCAAGCTGAACAGACTGGCCGCTCCTGGGAGGGGCCGCCCTCTAACTTCCCGTGCAGCTCCGAGTTTCAGTCCAGCGTGTCCCTCTGCTTCCTGCTCGGCCTGATTTCAACTTTTCAGTCTCTCCTCCTCAAACGTGGAGCCAGCAACACTCACCACATCACGCAGCTGGTCCCTGGCTAGGAGCTGCTGATTTAATTTCCACGATGTCCTTTGAGGTGGGAGCATTTTCTTTAACTCACCAACTAGTCAAAATCCTGCAGCTAGCGATGTGCTTTACTTTTAAAACTTCAGATTGTCTATATGGCACTGAAAGCATTGAACTCAACCTCACCTGGTTAAAAAAGAGCAGTCAAGCTGGGGCCAAAGGAGTTTATAAAAATGGTGCCTGATGCCTGAGAGAACTCTTCTTAGGGTATGAAGCATGTTAGAGCTATGCTGACGTGTTCTAACCCTAACCCAGAACATGGGATTGTAGAGCTAGAAATGCTAAATTCTTCTAATACAAATCCTCTGTCTTTCAGATATAGAAACTGAGGCTCAGAGATCTTAAGTGACACCCAAAACCACCGAGACTGAGCAGAGGTAAAGCCGGCAGCCCACCTCCTTCCCCAGCCCATGGGGATAGTCACAGCTACGACTTCAGCCCGCACTGGACTCTGTGCTCATGCCCACCCTCTGTGGCAGGGGCTCAGCCCATTCATCTTGACCACATCCCCTGGTGCTTACCTCTCCCTCCAAGAGCGTGCCTGCAGAAGAGGGAAGGACCTCCTGCAGGCAGGGTGTGCGCCTGTGCAGGCTGCAGAGATGGTTCAGGGCCTCACTCCAGGACTGGCCTCCCAGCCATGGTTGTGCAGTCAGATCGCAGGAGCCTATCCCTCACTGCTCCTGACTGTCACACCGTAAAGACAGACTTGAAACGTGCGATTTCTTGAATTGCTCAGGCTCTCCTGTTAACACGTGGATGAAAAAGCACAGAAATGATGATGATTAGCCCAGTCAGTCTCTCTATCGAGGCCACAAGGCGACTCCTGGCTGCCCCGAGGCGGTGACCAGGGTCACCTGAGGATGGGGCTTTGGGCTGCGAGGTCTGACCCTCCCTGCCCAGCAGAGGCCGTGGGATGGGTGAGGGGCTCTGGGCAGGTGGTGGGTGGGCAGCCCCGAGTTCTGGCCAGTCTAGAAGGGAAGGAAGGAGCCAAGCAGATGGAAATATGCACAACACCTGCAAGGACATTTCAGACCTGACCAGGAGGCAACCCTTCAGAGTCAGGATGCTCTGTGCACCAGCAGGGGTTGATGGGTTCCCTGGGCTGATGATTCTAGAGGGTCCTCAGAAGTCTGTACAGGGATTCTCACAGGTGGGGGCGGCCTTTATACCTCGAGGGAGGTGCACACTCAACCAAACTCCTCTTGTCTCTGGGAGGAGATTTAGGAGAAGACAAAGAGGATTTGAGTTGTCCTCAAGAAGGAAAACAGATGGTCAGTATTTTCTTAAGGAATTCTTTCAAAAACTCTATCTGACTTGTGAATGGTTGTAAGTCCCAACACTAGGAAAGATAAGCCCTCCCTTGGTGTCACGTCTTTAATCTTTTAAAGCGAGGGTCATTATTAAACTCCTGGTCTTCTAAATTCACTCTGGGCTGCCTTCTCAGAGAAATGTGGGTCACGTAGCACGGGCAGGCCAGACCCAACCCAAAGTGAAACGCGAGCCCTTGTCTTCGAGTTTGTGGACAGGCGTCTTTAGAAAGCAGGACACAGGGACCAAAGCCAGGTTCTGCCCCCCGGGCCCCCACACCGACTTGCCGAAAGTGGCCGGGGGGGTGTTTCTGGTCCTGACAGGTGGCGTCTGCCTCCTGCAACATTCAGATCTCTGAACACAAGCCCGCAGTCCCAACATCAAAACACAAGCAAGTTAAACCTAGGCTGGGCCCTTTTCTGTTCATATCCTGGAAAAAACTGCCTCCAGATTTCAGGAAGAGTTATAAGGGAGAAAAATGAAGAAATAGCATTGACTAGACATGTAGGCTGCTTTAAAATCCTGATTTTTCTTTTCTGTGTTCTTTTCAACTAAGCCTCAGTTTTATCAACTGTAAAATGGGCATAATAATAGTATTTTCACCCCAGGTAGGGCTGGTCTCGAATGATGCCTGTGTAACACAAAGCACAGTATAATTTTTATTATGCAAAATGTCCACACAAGAAAAAGGTTGCCTAAAATAGCTCTTTAAGACAAGAAAAGGACTCCCTATGGGGAAAATGAAAACACATGTACGTTTCTGCAGTGGACTGAATTCTGGAGGAAGAGGAGGCCCTGTCCACACCCTCCATTGGGCTGAAGCATCATATTTGTAGAACAGCCTTAGGGATGAGCACGCTCGGGTCCACCTGGGGAGAAGCCAGCACAGCAGACTTCAGGGCCAGCGCACAGAAAGTGCCGAAGGTTGAGTGTCCTTTATACTCAAAGTGTGCTCACCGTTCCCGTGCTGGCTGCCAGCATGTCTGCAGGACGCAAAGGGCCAGGCGCGCATGCTGAGGGCGGCTGCTTCCAACAACTGGTCCCACGCACCAAACTGGGGGAAACTATCGCAGCTGGAGCTGAGGATCTGGTCGGTGGGCTGATGGTTATCTAAGGTCAGGAGTCGAGGATCTGGCTGGTGGGCTGATGGTTATCCAAGGTCAGGAGTCGAGAACGCCGCAGACATGTAAGATGCGCTCTAACCAGACTTCGTGAGTCCCTAGCTCAGTGGGTGGAGAGAGGTCTCCGAGGACTAGAGCTCAGAAGTGAATGTGGGCCCTGACGCTGCCCACTGACGGTGCAGCTGCCTGGCGGGTTAGATGTCTCCCCTAGGCGGGCCCCCCAGCCTCCATGTGTGTGTGTGTGTGTGTCCCCGTCTGTCTGTCTGTCTCTCTCCCTTGGTCTTTCCCAACGCTGGGCTCTTTGCTGAGCCGAAGGTCGGCTTTTCTTCCTCCAGGTAGGTTCCCGTTCTCTAAAGCTTCTGCCCCAGTGGGTGGTACATCCTACCTCGGGGACAGTGACAACCGGCAGCCAATGTCATCGAGGTCCTCGGATGTGAAGCCCTCTCTTCCCGCCAGCTCTGTGCTACTGGCACTGTTGGTGCCCCCATCCCCGCTTTATAAACGGGGAGTCCGAGACTTAGAGAACAAGCGTGCGTACACGCATGCTGAGTTGCTTCAGTCGTGTCCGCCTCTTTGCCACCCCGTAGACTAGCCTGCCAGGCTCCTCTGTCCATAGGATTCTGCAGGCGGGAACGCTGGAGTGGGTTGCTATTTTCTCTCCTCCAGGGGATCTTCCTGACCCAGGGACTGAACCCCCTGCACTGGCAGGCGGGTTCCTTACCACTAGCGCCGCCCGGGCAGCCCTCGGGGAACGTGCTGTGCTCCGTCACTCGTTCATCTGACCACGATGCGACCCCACGCACTGCAGCCCGCCAGGCTCCTCTGTCCTTGAGATTCTCCAGGCAGCAACACTGGAGTGGGCTGCCATGCCCTCCTCCAGGGGGTCTTCCCGACCCAGGGATCAAGCCAGCATCTCCATCCTCTCCTGCATCACAGGCGGGTTCTTTACCGCTGAGCCACCGGGGAAGCTGGGGGAAGAAGCCTGTCTCCTAAACAGATTCTGGAGGAGGACTTGAGCCCCGGAACCTGCAGTCTCTCCAGCCTCGAGGGTGGGGCCAGCATCCCCCTGCCGTCAGTCACCAGGTCTGCAGCACAACCACTAGAACCACACATGAAGTTAAGATATTTTAGAATCCACCTTAGGACAAGTGTCTGAGTGTCCGCTGTGAAACCCCACGGATCCAAAACCTCACAGGCGTAACTAATGCCTGAAAGGTCCACCAAGTTCATCGGGGGAGGACAGAAGCCTCTCTCAGCTGCCAGGTGAAGTGGGAACTCTTTGTAGAATTATTTGAAATTAGTCTTCTAAGGAAGAGCATTTATCTCGGGGTTTTCTCTGCCACTGTATGTCATTTCTTTCCTTCTGTTCTCTCAGACAAGTAAGAATATTAACAAGCCCACACCAGAACCCGTTTGAAAATGGCTCTGTTTTTACATGTTACTGTGTCCGACCCCCATCAGTATACAGCAAAAGGTCAGGGGGCCGTCTGTGCATTCTCTCCTTGTGGATTTACTCACATTAATAATCAGCTAACGAGCTCAGCACATATCTCTGGGGTGTTCGACAGAAGATATTAGAGGTTTTGCCAGGTCCCCGGGGTACAGCAGCACAGAGCTCCGATCTGAGTCATCTTCCTGGGCTGTTTGTGTGTTTCTCCACGAGCTCTGATGGTCCGATAAGAAATTCATTCTTGTTTTTCTCTCTTTCGGTTCATGCCTTCCTCTCCAGTCCGTGGAAAGCTTTATTAAGATAGCTGAACTCTGTCACCCCAGAAGCAAAAGGTGTCAATCTAAACGTGGAGCAGTGTTTGGCTCCTGGAAGCACAGGGCCACCAGACTGGGACGCAGAAAGCCCCCCTGCCGCGCCCCACCCCCCGAGTCTTGCTCTATTAACAGTACGTAGCCCAGAGCGTCAGCCCCACGGCTGGACCGCCTCCCGCCAGAGGCTCACTTTGGAAATGGTCATCAAATCCGTCCTCTCGGGACAGTCCCTGTGAGGTTCCTGGTGACGGGACAGGGGGAAGGGGCCCCTGGGGTCCTGTGTCAGCGTGAAGGGCAGGGAGAAGGGGCCAGTGCTAAGAAGGGGAGGGAACAGCAGCTGCGGGGAGGCCCCTGCAGGGTGCCCAGGGCCCACGGCACACCCCACGCACCCCCGAACCGCCTGCCAGACATGAGCCCCTGAGGCGCCCATGAGATTCTGCACGCAGACTTTGGGGAGCAGGCAGGTTCTCCTTTCTCTTTTTTTTCCTATTTTCTGTGGCCTGTCTTCTCCATGACCTCCGCCCCGCCATGAAGGGGTCTGTGCTGGGCTGCGGGTGGGGGTGCAGCCGGGAACCAGGTGGGGGGCTGTTCGTGGAGACGCTTGTGCCAGAGTGCCGCTGCTGTGTCTGTATTGTAACTCATACCAGGCCCTGAACCGGAGGGGCTGCACTCCAGGTGGGGGCTGGTGGGGGGAGGCACAGCTCTGACCCTGGCAGGTGGGCCAGAGTAGAGGGCAAGGCCAGAATGCAGGCCCAGCGGCAGGGAGGACCGTTAAGAATAAGAGTCCAGCCACCCGGCTGCCTCCACGGTGAGGACATCCGGGAGGAGCCTGGCTTCCTTCCGCAGTGGCTTGGGGTCCTTCGGGCCGCGCGTGTCCTGGAAGGACGCAGCCTGGCAGGTGCAATGGTGCAGGAGACAGAGGCCGTGTCAGGCGCTCAGGAAGGGGGGTGGGGAGCGGGTCCCAACCCCTGAGATGCCCACACTCGGGTGCCATCCTGAGACTCCAATCCAGGAACACACACTTACAGAGCCTCGCGGCCTGCAGCGAGGTGTCCCTGACCTGCACCACTCACCCATGACCCTGGCAGGGAACAGCCAGGAAGCCTGCCTGGAGGAGGGGCCCCTGGCTAAGCTGGAAGGATGATGGGCTGTGAAGAGGCAGGAGGACCTCCTGGCCAGGTGGGCAGAGCGGGTTGGGGAGGGCGCAGGGCCCTTGTGGGTTAGACGGAGGTGCCAGGAGGGGCTCGGCAGTGGGCTGTGTGGGGCGCTGGCAATGGGTGAGGACGGAACCACTCGGGTTTCGTTCTGGGTGAGGAGGGTGATGAGCAGGCTGGCAGCTGGGCGATGCTGGGGAGGCAGGGAGGCCCTGAAGAACCCCATGAAAGCAGCACAATTGGCTGGGATTGGAGAGGAGAGAGGAAGGAGTCGGGGCTTCCCCTGCATTCCCAGGGAGAGAATTCATGAAAGCGCTCAGGGTCAATGGAAGCAGTGTGTCTTTCCAGAAAAAATTGAGTGAATGATAACTCTATTTTCACCCGCAGTACAGTGCGAACATTTCCTATCTTGTTCTACGTGTTTAGTCAGATGCTGTTAGAATCCAATCCCTGTGGCTGCCGTGATGAAAGCTCCACAGACCAGGCGTTAAGGCAGTGGAAATCCCGTCTCCCTGTCTGGAGGTGGGGGGCCGAGAGCAAGGCCCGCAGACTGGCCGTGACGGAGGACCTGCCCCACGCCTCCGTGCCTCCCCGCCCCCCGGGTCCCCGGGTCCCCAGCTCATGAACATGCCACCCTCTGCCTGCGTCTGCATCCAAACCCCTCCTTCCGGGACGGCCTCCCACCCCAGAGTGACTCCCTCTTAACAGACCCCATCTGCTACGTGCCTCAGTCGCTCAGTCGCTCAGCCGTGTCCGACTCCTTGCCCACCCCGTGGACTGTATGTAGCCCGTCGGGCTCCTCTGTTCGTGGGATTTTCCAGGCAGGAATACTGGAGTGGGTTGCCATGCCCTCCTCCAGGGGATCTTCCTGACCAGGGACTGAACCCCCGTCTCCTGCTCTGCAGGTGGATTCTTTTCCTCGCAGCCACCTGGGAAGCCCCATCTGCAATGACCTCATCCCCGGATAAGGTCTCACCTCGGGTACCTCAGGTACTCAGGTCCTGAGGATGTCAGCATGTCTTTCAAGGAGCACACAATTCAACCTGTTATCTCTGTGCTTTTAGGGGTTAAACATTTTTATTACTTAAAAGCCAGTCCAAGTTTCTAGTTCCCCTACAATCATAAGCTCAGAGGGGACATATTTTGCAAATCCTGCTCCAAATATCAACCAGAGGAAGCCACCAAGTTGTGAAAAGATGCTTATCCCCTCCGCCAGCCTGGATTGGCCGATGTCTTAGGCGTTGCTGGACATCTAGGGTTCAAGCTGCGGGTTGGATGGCTTCCCAGATGGACAGACAATGGGGGACCACCCAGACAGACTGCCTGGCCTCCTCACCCCGGATGGACTGCCAGGGAGGCTCCTCAGCCAGTAACCCCAGCAAAGGGTGCAGAGAAGGGGGCAGAGGCTGGCCAGGCCCCAAGAGAGCACCACAGACCAACAGCACCGCAGCACGAGGGACCAACGGGGCGCCCCTGACCGGCTGCTCCGTCGGGACGTGGAGGACACGGCCCCCTGCCCCCTGCTTCTCTGCTGTTGCTGCCTCTCCTGAGTTCCCTCGAGGTCAGTGGTGGCTGTGGTGCTCTAGCCAGGGTGAGTGAGGGCGAGCAGTGTGTCCCTGTGCAAGGCTGGCCGCAGGGGTGGACGCGGGGAACGTGGCAGCCAAGGGCTCTGCTGTCCGTGCTGGAGGGGGCAAAGCCGGTGATCAGCTGACCGCCGGGTCAGTCCCACCGTCTCCCCGAGCGCATGACCATCACGTTCCGAGGAGGCTTCAATCCAGGGTGACAGAGCACAGCACCCCGAAATCACGGTGGGGCAAGATGCAACGTGAGCAATTAACCAAGAGAAACTATCCAGGGAGCTACCAGGGAGATAGAGCGGAAAAACAAGCAGGATAATTACACAAAATGCCTCCACCAACTCAGAGGAAGCGCGGGGCCCAGAATGGCTGGTAGCAGCTGGATCGCACCCTCTGATCACGGCAATCGGATGTTTCGAGGAATACATTTTCTTTAAGAGGGAAGTATATTTCGGTCTCCTGGGAGGCGTGTGTGCCAGGGAGATATCTTACAGGGGCAGGGAGAGCTTCCTCGCTGAAGACACGGCCCTGAGTCTTGTCTACAGAGTCGGGACGGGAGGAGGATTTCGGTCCTGGCCATCCTTGTGGTTTCTGAGGGTAGGGCCGAGGTGCTCTCACATGGGTGGTGAGCAAAGGCAGGCAGCGGGCGGTCTGGAGGACACCTTCTCCCATCTGGTTTGGTTTGGGGTCGTTGCCAGCCCCCCAGCAACTCCACACCCCAAGTCTTAAGCAAAGCGCTGCTGCTACAGGGACTCACAATACGTGACTCCCCAACCCTTAAGGGGTCTTGAGACCAGAAGGAGCGGCGAACAGGAGCCCAAATAAACCCACCACAGACTCAAGGCAGGAGCAAATGCTGATGCTGGGCGTGCAATGATGGGACCAGGAAGCAAAGGACTCTTTTTTTCTCAGCCTGAATTTGTAGTTCATCCTCAGTGGTAAAGAGCCCGCCTGCCAACGCAGAGGCTGTGGGTTTGATCCCTGGTCCAGGAAGGTCCCATGGGCCATGACGCAGCGAGGCCCGTGAACCACAGCCACTGACCCAGAGCTCTAGAGCCTGAGAGCCACACTGCTGAAGCCCACGGCCCTCGGGGCCCCTGCTGCACAAGAGAGGAGCCGCCGCGGCGAGAAGCCTGAGCCTAGAGGGAGGCCGCCGCTCAGCACGACCAGAGCAAGGCCCACGGAGCAGCGAGGACCCGGCAGTCATGAAGAAGTCAGCAAAACACGTGCTCACTGTGCATTCAGTCCTTATTTTACCTCTGAATTCCCCTGGTGGCACAGCCTGTAGAAAATGAGCCGAGACCTTAGGGTTTATCTGTGCTGGTTTTGCCCACATGAAACCCCCCACGGCAGCCTCTCAATTCCCTTCTGCTAACGGGGAAACAAATGTCTGCGAAGCTATTATTTTATCTGCATGTTTCCCAGCATATTATTTTTAGCACTCTTGGAAGCAACATATCAAACACACATTCATAAAGAATCATAGTTCTGTTATAAGCTTTTTAGTTTAAAAATATATATAGCTAAGTTTAACATCTAGAGAAGTTGTGAACTAATAAAATGCTTGACTGGTCAGTAAACTTAATATCTGAATAATATATTATTTTACACAAAAGTTTCAGAAATGTTAAATTTTCTTTTGATCAAGTTTTATTTAGATATTAAGCCATGTCCCCCCAAAGACCTAATTATTTGTAATCCCCATTTAAGATTAATGAATTAAGTTAGTCTCATACATTATGGTTATTCGGTTAACCATAAAATTACCATATTGTCTAGGTCAAAAATGTTTTGATGTTGTCAATTTAACTTGATTCAAACAATATTTGTGTAGACAGATTATGTACTGATTCAAATATGCATGCAGGAAACACGTCTAATAGCCCCAGTTTAAGATTCTGTGCAAGTTCAAAATGTATACACGATCAAAGATACTTCTGAGTAGATAAGGAGCTCTATGGGCACGTATAGTATCTCTCACACTGTAACGGAAGGGTGTTCCTTATGTCTAAGAAGGCTATTTTCTACTCTGAATGACTCTTAAATGCCCAACGGTGGCTTCTCCTCACCTCTGGGACCAGGGGCCCAGCCAGCAGTGGCCCCCTGAGGGCCTGGGGCCCCTCGTCTGCAGAGCTCGGGGGTGGGACACACAGGCTCACGCTTCGTGGGTCGGGGTTTGAAAATGGCACAAACACCGCCCAGACTGCCGTTCCGCTCCGCCTTACGAGCAGTCCCTGTGCTGACTTCTCAGAGGCTTGTTTCAGCAGCAGCCTCTGACTTTCACGAGGTCTTGCTTTACACATGCTTTGCAAGGCACTCATGTTCCTTTAGGGTGTAGGGTGTAGAATGGACGAATGTCTGAGTGAATGAATGGAAGTGAATCAGAAGCTGAGGTTAGAGCATCCACACAAGGCTGCCCTCAACATCAGACGATGGGGCCTTTCTCAAAAGTCTGATAACCCTCATGAGTTTCTCTTCTGTTGGAAGCCTACAAGTTCAGCATGTTCTATTTATACTGAAGTACAATCCTGCCTTATCTGGGACCGTGACAATCACACCTGTCTAGCTTTCTTATTTTTCATGTCATCATCACTAGATAAATGTTTGCTCACATCTACTGAGCCCAAGACACTGTCTGGGCCTGGAGTATCCAGTGGTGAATGAAAAATAGGGTCTCAGTCGTTCACCTGCTAAGTTGTCTGTAGAGAAAAACGCTCTATATCCAGAATTTTTAGTATAAAGAGGTGTTAACATTAGCAATGAACTGCGTGCCAGAGCCAGTCCACCCTGTAAGTAAATCCTCCTCGTAAGTCCTTTTAATTTTTATTGGATTAGAAATAACTTCCTGGGCCAGCAGCCAAAGGAAAACTGTTTGGAGGGAGACATGCGGGAGCCTGCCTCGGCTGCAGCCTCTGCTGAAGCTCCAACACTTTGGCCACCGGATGTGACGAGCCGACCCATTAGAAAAGCCCTGATGCTGGGAAAGATTGAGGACAGGAGGAGAAGGGGACGACAGAGGGTGAGATGGCTGGATGGCATCACCGACTCGATGGACGTGAGTCTGAGTGAACTCCGGGGGTTGGTGATGGACAGGGAGGCCTGGCGTGCTGCGGTCCATGGGGCCGCAGAGTCGGACACGACTGAGCGGCTGAACACAGCTTCTGCTTCTGCCTCGGCCTCCCTCCTCCCCACACTTGTCACTCTGCTCAGAGGTTAAATCCCGAGTCACCGCCCTCGAGTCTCAGGGCATGGTCAGGAGGGAAGGGCGTGGGGACCACAGAGGGTCAGCGTCAGGGCCATGCAGACCCCCGTCCCATCTCCCCACCCAGGGGCTGTTCACACTGCGGGCGAGAGCGGGCAGAGGGGGTGCCCGCAGACACGCAGGCACACACATTCCCAGGGGGACAGCTTTGACAGATTTTGACTTTCAATGGTCATAAAATGCACAGGTGGCTTTTCCGTGTAACAACATAAATAATTTAATAATTAATGCAAGAATCAAAACCAAACAAGTAAACTAAGGCAGTTTAGGGACTCAGCGACGCCCTTGCCAGAGACGCCTCCTCCTCTGGAGACACCAGGTCCATGCGGCTCCAGGGCTGTGCCTGCCCCTCACGAGGGAGCTTTACTGGTCCTTGTCGAGATCCCCCCTGCCCAGCCCTGTCTCTGAGGCTGTGGCGCCCGGGGCCCAGCCTTCAGCTTATTCCTCCCGCACCCCTGCCTTTGACCATGGCGCCCGATCTCACGACGGCATGCAGCCCCCAACCCAGAGACGGAGGTGGGAGGAGTGTGGCGTCAGAGCCCATGGTCTCAACTTGGTGACCTGGAGTCGCGGGCACCCTGGACCAGGGACGCCGGGGCACCGGTGGACGGGCCGGTCCTCAGTGATGCCTGCAGACCCCAGGGTCTAAGGTGCTGCCTCAGGGAGGCCCACGGAACAAGGGCGACTCTTGGGGAACGGGGGGCAGTCGCGCTCAGGCTGTGGACGCAGGGTGCCCGGTCAGAAAGCCTAGTTGGCGCAAGCACGGCTAGATGGAACCGTGAAGAGCAGCCTGCCTGCCTGAGCAGGTGACGCGGTGGGCAAAAAGCCTCTGCTGGACATGCTCCGATTTTAAAACACTTCGTTACAGCCTGTGTGACTTTGCTCAGGCTGCCACAGCAAAGTGGACGGGGCGGCCTCACCCAGAGAAATCTCTGCTCTCGGTCAGTCCTGGACGCCTCGCGTCCGGATCCAGGTGTGGGCTGGCGGGCCCCGAGGCCTCTCCCCTCGACAGTTTCCCCACCTCGGCCTCTGGGGTTGTCCCCTGTGTGTGTCTGTGTCCCAGCCTCCTCTTCTCTTAAGTCAGACTAGATCGGGGCTCACCCCCGGGGCCTCTTTCAAGGCCCAACCCCAAATGCAGTGCCTGCCTGAGGTCTTGGGCTCGGAGCTTCAGTGTGTGGAGTTTGAGGGCGTGATGCAGCCGGTGACACAGCCACGGGAGCAAAGCAGGGCGCGGCTCACACAGGGCTGCTCTGAGTGTTAGGACGTTTTCCAGCGGTGGGAAGCCCGCCCCTCGGCCCGGGGCTGAGGGCCCAGCAGCACGGAAAGAGGCTCGGCAGATCCTCCTGTCCTGCCCTTACTGTGATGCTCGGCTGGCACGAGTGAGCCTGATGCCAACCCGCTCTGCGGAAAGGTTTCCAACCCCGGCTGCGCGGGGCGCTTACCCTGACTCACGTGCTCTCCCACAGGTCCAGCGCCACCTCCCGGGGTGGGGGGCAGAGCTGCACCCCCCACCCTTGGGGCTTCCCAGGGCCCTGCTCAGTGCTGCGGTCTGCCTGCATCTTCCAGGCCTTCTGGCTGGTAATCACAGCATACTCTCCCATTTTGAAAAAGAAATATATACATCCACATTAAATGTGTGTGTGTGCTACGTCACTTCAGTCGTGTCTGACTCTGTGTGATCCCATGGACTGTAGCTCTCCAGACTCCTCTGTCCATGGGATTCTCTAGGCAAGAACACTGGAAAGCGTTGCCGTTTCCTCCTCCAGGGGATCTTCCCAACCCGGGGAGTCTCTTACGTCTCCTGTATTGGCGCAGGTTATTGACCACTAGTGCCGCCTGGGAAGCTCCAAATCTTCCTGTGTGTGTGTGTGTGTGTGTGTGTGTGTGTGTGTGTTAGCTACTCAGTCGCGTTGACTCTTTTTGACTCGATGGACTGTAGCCTGCCAGGCTCCTCTGTCCATGGGGATTCTCCAGGCAAGAATATTGGAGTGGGTTGCCGTTTTCTTCTCCAGGGGATCTTCCCAACCCAGGGATTGAACCCGGGCCTCCTGCCTTGACACGTGGATTCTTTACTGCCTGAGCCCCCAGGGCCACCTAGAGAGAGGGGTGTGTCACGCTGGGTCAGCTCACACATCCTCCATCTGGCCAGGCAGGTCCGAGTCTACAGGCTGGCCGTCAGCCTGTGACCTCAGGCAGGAGCTCCCTGCCTGGGATTGTCTGCTCCATCCTTAGGGAGACCTCAGTTCTGCTCTTAAGACCTTGCAACTAATTGGACCAGCCCCCACTCCTCATCAGAATTATCAAGGATAATCTGCTTAGTGCAATTGATTGCAGGTATTAATTTTATCCACGAAACACCTTCACAGCCACAGTGAGATCAGCGGTCTAGACTGGCACCACGGTCCACCCCCGGTCAGAGGGCTGGCAGGCACCTCCTGCAGCCCTGCTTCATCTCCGGATAAAGACAGGAGCACAGCTGCACATCTGCCCAACACGACGCAACCAGAAGCCTGCTCTCTCCACAGAAGAGGGCGGGAGAATCTCGGGACGATATCCATTTCTTTCCTTGACATCGCAGGACTTACACAGGAGAAACACAAAAGCGGTCATCCTGGTTTTTGCAACTGACCACATGGTCGTGGCTGCTATTTGCTGCCATTTTTCTCTGACCACCCTCTCTGGATTCCCCTTGCCCTCAGCAAGCCTCCCAGCTGACCTCACTTTACCTGGCAGGACAGCCCCAAGCTTCACCCCAGGCGGTCTGAGCCATTAGCAGGGCTGCCTGGACTGGGTGGCCACAGTTCTGGGGTGGCCTCACTCCCAGGACACGGAGACACTGAAAGACACCCAAGCCATCACCTGGGCTCCAGATATGCCCTTCCTCACCTCCACTGAGAGCAGCGGCCAGATTTCCCCTTGGCCGTCGCGATCACTTGCCACAGCCAGGACAGGCTCTCCCTTCTTGCCTGTGGACTCACAGGTATGAGGGGCTCCAAGTGGCCGGAGCAGCCGTCTCAACCTCAGGTCAAAGGAGCATTGTCCGTCTCCTGATGGAAGCATCCCTCCCGCCCGTGAGCGCTGATGGTAACAGGTCTCCTGTGCTAACAGGGAGGGCGGAGCTGCACGCCCACCGCCTGACTCAGCCGCCAGAGAAGCGGCAGCAGCACCTCCATGGACACTGACGCGGAGCCTGTGCTGCTCTGGGGAGCCCTGCCCAGCCCGGCAGGGCATTGCCACCCAGCTGGCATTGTAACTGATCCTTCAGGAGGCCACGCCACGGCTCCAACTAGCCAGCTGCTCCCCGAGGGCGGGGACGCGGGGGTCGTGGGCCCACGCCTCACCTTCCTGTGCAGTGAGCATCCTGACGTGAAGGGCTGCGTGGAGCACCCAGCAGCGGTGAGGGATCCTGCGTGTCCATGGTTGGCCGTCTGGGCAGAAGGATTGCACGAAGGGAGGAAATCTGTAACCAAAGTGAGCATCTGTCCCAGCGCGAACAGAGCACTGCGCCTTCCACGATGGAACTGGGCCAGCGTCACCAACCTGCTGCCAGTTGGCTGGCGGATCTCCCCCAGGAGGAGTGCCCCACCAGGCCCATCTCTGAGTGCCCTCCCCACTCTGGGTGCTGAGCATTGCTCTTTAGACGAGAAGAGAAGACAGAGACCTCTAATGCAGTTCAAACTTGCTCAGTGAACCCAGGAAGTGAGGTATGAAAACACCAGAAGTGAGGGCATGAAACCATGAAGTAAGGCATGAACCCACCAAGTGAGGCATGAATCCACCAAATGAAGTGTGAACCCACCAAGTGAGCCGTGAACCCACAAACTGAGGCGTGAAACCAGGAAGTGAGGCGTGAACCCACGAAGTGAGGCATGAAACCACAAACTGGGTGAAACTACGAACGCAGGCGTGAACCCACCAAGTGAGGCGTGAACCCACCAAGTGAGGCGTGAACCCACCAAGTGAGGCGTGAAACCATCAAGCGAAGCGTGAAACCACCAAGTGAGGGGTGAAACCACCAAGTAAGGCGTGAAACCACGAAGTGAGGCATGAACCCACCAAGTGAAGCGTGAAACCACCAAGTGAAGCGTGAAACCACCAAGTGAGGCGTGAAACCACAAAGTGAAGCGTGAAACCACCAAGTGAGGTGTGAAACCATGAAGTGAGGCGAGAAACCACCAACTGAAGCGTGAAACCACCAAGTGAGGCATGAAACCACCAAGTGAGGCGTGAAACCATGAAGTGAGGCGTGAAACCACCAAGTGAAGCGTGAAACCACCAAGTGAGGCGTGAAACCACCAAGTGAATCGAGAAACCATGAAGTGAGGCGTGAACCCACCAAGTGAGGCGTGAAACCACCAAGTGAGGCGTGAAACCAAGTGAGGCGTGAAACCACCAAGTGAAGCGTAAAACCACGCAGTGAGGCATGAAACCACAAAGTGAAGTGTGAAACCACGAAGTGAGGCGTGAAACCACAAAGTGAAGCGTGAAACCACCAAATGAGGTGTGAAACCACCAAGTGCAGCGTGAAAACACCAAGTGAGGCGTGAAACCAGCAAGTGAGGCATGAAACCATGCCATGAAGTGAGGCGTGAAACCACCAAGTGAAGCGTGAAACCACGAAGTGAGGCGTGAAACCACCAAGTGAGACATGAAACCACCAAGTGAAGCATGAAACCACCAAGTGAGGCGTGAAACGACCAAGTGAGGTGTGAAACCACGAAATGAGGCGTGAAACCACCAAGTGAGACGTGAAACCACCAAGTGAAGCGTGAAACCATGAAGTGAGGCGTGAAACCACCAAGTGAGGCGTAAAACCATGAAGTGAGGCGTGAACCCACCAAGTGAGGCGTGAAACCAAGTGAGGCGTAAAACCACGAAGTGAGGCGTGAACCCACCAAGTGAGGCGTGAAACCACCAAGTGAGGCGTGAAACCATGAAGTGAGGCATGAAACCACCAAGTGAGGCATGAAACCAAAAAGTGAAGCGTGAAACCATGAAGTGAAGCATGAAACCACAAAGTGAAGCGTGAAACCACCAAGTGAAGCGTGAAACCACCAAGGGAAGCGTGAAACCATGAAGGGAGGCGTGAAACCACCAAGTGAGGCGTGAACCCACCAAGTGAGGCGTGAACCCACCAAGTGAGGCGTGAATGCACCAAGTGAGGTATGAAACCATGAAGTTAAGAGTGAAACCACCAAGTGAGGCGTGAACCCACCAAGTGAGGCGTGAACCCACAAGTGAGGCGTGAAACCATGAAGTGAGGCGTGAACCCACCAAGTGAAGCGTGAAACCATCAAGTGAGGCATGAAACCACAAAGTGAAGCGTGAAACCATGAAGTTAGGCATGAAACCACCAAGTGAGGCGTGAACCCATGAAGTGAGGTGTGAAACCACCAAGTGAGGTGTGAACCCATGAAGTGAGGCGTGAAACCACCAAGTCAGGCATGAAACCACCAAGTGAAGTATGAACCCACCAAGTCAGGCATGAAACCACCAAGTGAGGCGTGAAACCATGAAGTGAGGCGTGAAACCACCAAGTGAGGCGTGAAACCACCAAGTGAGGTGTGAACCCACCAAGTGAGACGTGAAACCACCAAGTGAGGCATGAAACCATGAACTGAGGCGTGAACCCACAGTGGGGAGGAGCAGCTCCGAGCCTTGCTGCAGCCCTCTTGGGGCCTCACTGCCCAGAAGCCACTCTTCCTGTCTTTCCTGCTGTCAGAGCCCTGATTTTACTCAGAGTCAGAGAAACCCCTTGCTCTGCTAGGAGGCACGCTCTCACCTTGGGTTCAGGAGGTAAACTGTGGCTGGAGTGAGCAGTCGTGGTCTCCCCTCCACCAGGGCTCAGCCTGAGCCCCACCCATGGCCTGGTCGTGACCAGCAGCTGTGAGAGAGGGTTGATAGGTGTTCTGGGAAACACCTCCCTTCCAGATGAAAAGCTATGTCTTCACAAGGGAAAATTCCCCTTTCCATTGCCTTCTACTTTTCTGCTTGAGATACAGCAATCTTTTGACCATAAGTCAACAAAATTAGGGAGAGAAAAGACAAGCTCAAGAATATACTTCTGTGAATATTCATCACAGTCATTGAGAAGAACAAAAATAAGGAAGGAAATTAAATGTTTTAAAGGGATTAAAATATAGATGTATATCTATATGATGATATTACACAACCATAGACATATTTATTGGCAAGAAAACACTGTTATGATCATTTGTTAGGGGACAAAATCAGGTTACAGACAGTTTCTGCATGCAAGCGTGCTCAGTCACTTCAGCCTGGTCCGACTCTCTGCAACCCCATGGACTGCAGCCCGCCAGGCTCCTCTGTCCATGGGATTCTCCAGGCAAGCATACTGGAGTGGGTTGCCATTTCCTTCTCCAGGGGATCTTCCTGACTCAGGGGTCGCACCTGAGTCTCCTGTGTCTCCTGCATCGGAGGCGAATTCTTTACCACTGTGCCACCCAGGAAGCCCACAGATGGTTTGTAGGAACCGTTCTTTGTGAATATGTGTGAGTCTGTATAAAAAAGAAAGAAAGCGGGAGGTTACAGACCGACATGCCAACACAGGTAACCTTCCGACAGGGGAATTGTGGGTAATTTTTTTTCTAAATGGAAGGAGAGAAAAGCCCTGTTTTCCCAACATTGTTGAGTCTTGGGCTCCACAGAACAACCTGCTAACAGGTGTTTCTGCATGAGCTAGCTAAATATCCATCCTACTTCCAACCCGGCAGGAATTTCTGGTATTTTCAGTTGAACACTTGCTGACGCGCTGCACACATTTCTGAAAGGGTTTCTCCTCAGCCACGAAAGGTGTCCTGCAGTCTCAGCGGTCTCGCCAGGAACGAGCCCCCCTGCCAGCGCGGGCGATGCAGAGGCTCGGCTTTGATCCCTGGGTCCGGAAGAGCCCCTGGAGGCGGGCGTGGCAGCCCACTCCAGCATTATCGCCTGGAGAGTCCCATGGACAGGAGGGCCTGGTGGGCGGTAGCCCACGGGGTCACACAGAGTCGGACACGGCTGAGTTCAGCGTGAGGAGCATAAGTGAGGCATGAAACCACCAAGTGAGGCATGAGACCACCAAGTGAAGCGTGAAACCATGAAGTGAGGCGTGAAACCACCAAGTGAGGCATGAAACCACCAAGTGAGGCGTGAAACCACCAAGTGAAGCATGAAACCACCAAGTGAAGCATGAAACCATGAAGTGAGGCATAAAACCACCAAGTGAAGCGTGAAACCAGGAAGTGAGGTGTGAAACCACCAAGTGAGGCGTGAAACCATGCAGTGAGGCGTGAAACCACCAAGTGAAGCGTGAAACCACCAAGTGAAGCATGAAACCACCATGTGAGGCGTGCAACCACCAAGTGAAGCGTGAAACCACCAAGTGAAGCATGAAACCACCATGTGAGGCATGAAACCACCAAGTGAAGCGTGAAACCACCAAGTGAAGCGTGAAACCACCAAGTGAAGCGTGAAACCACCAAGTGAAGCGTGAAACCACCA
>SJXO01005498.1:166953-194013 GCA_006408615.1 Connochaetes taurinus | reverse complement strand
TGATAGGAGTTTTTAATCGTGAGTGGACATTGAATTTTATCAAATGTTTTTTCTGCACCTATTGAGATGATCATGTGATTTTTGTCTTTTGTTTATGGGGTGTATCACACTGATTTGCGTATGTTGAGCCATTCTTACTAACTTTGGATGAATACAACCTGACGATGGTGTACGATCCTTTTTATGTGTTACTGGATTTGGTTTGCTAGTATTTTTTTCTTTTGGCAGTGCTGAGTCCTCATTGCCATGCATGGGCTTTCTCTGGCTTTGGTGAGCAGGGAGCGCTCTCTGGGTGTGGTGTGCGGGCTTCTCATCGCAGCGGCTTTTCTTGTGAAGCACAGGCTCTAGAGCACGTGAGCTCACGTGTTTGCGGCACACAGGCTCAGTAGTTGCGGTACGCGGGCTCTAAAGCCTGCGGGCTTCAGTAGGTATGGCACATAAGGTTAGCCGTCCCACAGCATGGGCCGTCTTCCCAGACCAGGGATCGAACCTGTGTCCCCTGCATTGGCAGGCAAATTCTCAACCACGAGACCCCCAGGGAAGTGCTGCTGGTATTCTGTTGAGAATTTTCACATCTATATTTATCAAAGCTGTGGGCCTGTAGCTTTCTTTTTTGGTGGTGCCTTTGGTTTTTGTGTCAGGGTGATGGTCGCTTCATAGAATGGCTTCGGGAGTGTTCCCTCCTCTTCAGTCTCCTGGAAGAATTTGAGAAGGACCAGTATAAGTTCTTCTGTGTATGTTTGGTCGTATTCCCTAGTGAAGCCATCTGGCTCTGGACTTTTGTTTGCAGGGAGTTTTTTTATATTACAGCTTCTGTTTCACTTCTAGTGATCAGTCTGTTCAAATTACCTATTTCCTCTTGGGAACTCCCTGGTGGTCCAGTGGTTAGGACTCGGAGCTTTCTCTGCCATGACCCAGGTCCAATCCCTGGTCAGGGAACTAAGATTCCAGAAGCTGCACAGTGCAACCGAAAAACAAAACAAATGACCTGTTTCTTGATGCAGCTTTGGTGGGCTGTGTGTTTCTAGAAACATCCATCTCTTCTAGATTATCCAGTTTGTTGGCAGATAATTGTTCATGGTATCCTCTCACGGCTTCTTACNGGTCAGGGAACTAAGATTCCAGAAGCTGCACAGTGCAACCGAAAAACAAAACAAATGACCTGTTTCTTGATGCAGCTTTGGTGGGCTGTGTGTTTCTAGAAACATCCATCTCTTCTAGATTATCCAGTTTGTTGGCAGATAATTGTTCATGGTATCCTCTCACGGCTTCTTACATCTCTGTGACGTCAGTTGTTTCTCCTCTTTCATTTCTTGTTTTCTTTGTTTGGGTCCCCTCTCTTTTATTCTTGGTGAGTGTAGCCAGAGGTTTTCAGTCTCTTTTCTTCTGACTTTAGGTTTGTTTGTTCTTCTTTTTCTAATTCTTTTAAGTGGTATGTTGGATTATTTGATATTTTCTCTTGGTTTTTTGAGGAATGCCTTCATCACTGTGGACTTTCCACCAAGAGTTGCTTTTGCCGTGTCCCATAGATTTTGTCTGGTTGCATTTCCATTGTCATTTGTCTTAAGATATGTTTTAATTTCCGCTTTGACTTTGTCATTGGCCCATCGGTTGTTCAGTATCCTGTTGTTTAGTCTCAATGTAATGTTTTTTTTCCTCCTGTTTCTCTTTCTTTGGTTGATTTCTTGTTTCATGCTGTTATTGTCAGAAAAGATGCTTGGAATAATTTCTGTCCCCTTAAATTTGTGGAGATTTTTTCATGTCCTAGTAAGTCATCGATCCTAGAAATGTTCCATGTGCACTTGAACGTGTATTCCGATTTTTCGGATGTACTGTCCTGAAAATATCAATTAAGTCTGACTGTTCTCTTGTGTCATTTAGGATCTCTGTTGCCTTACTGGTTTTCCGTTTGGGAGATCTGTCCGTTGATGTCAGTTAGTTCAGTTGCTTAGTAGTGTCTGACTCTTTGCAACTCCATGGACGCCAGGCCTCCCTGTCCATCACCAACTCACGGAGCTTGCTCAGACTCATGTCCATCGAGTTGATGATGCCATCTAACCATCTCATCCTCTGTCATCCCCTTCTCCTCCTGTCCTCAATCTTTCCCAGCATCAGGGTCTTTTCCAGTGAGTCAGTTCTTCGCATCAGGTGGCCAAAGTATTGGAGCTTCAGCTTCAGCATCAGTCCTTCCAGTGAGTATTCAGGGTTGATTTCCTCTAGGACTGACTGGTTGGATCTCCAAGGGACTTTCAAGAGTCTTCTCCAACACCACACTTCAAAAGCATCGGTTCTTCGGTGCTCGGCTTTCTTTAGAGTCCAACTCACATCCATGCATGACTACTGGAAAAACCATAGCTTTGACTAGATGGACCTTTGTTGGCAGAGTAATGTTTCTGCTTTTTAATACGCTGTCTCAGTTGATCATAGCTTTTCTTCCAAGGAGCAAGCGTCTTTGGCTTCAGTTACAATCTGCAGTGATTTTGGAGCCCCACAACATAAAGTTTTGCTTTCTTTAGAGTCCAACTCACATCCATGCATGACTACTGGAAAAACCATAGCTTTGACTAGATGGACCTTTGTTGGCAGAGTAATGTTTCTGCTTTTTAATACGCTGTCTCAGTTGATCATAGCTTTTCTTCCAAGGAGCAAGCGTCTTTGGCTTCAGTTACAATCTGCAGTGATTTTGGAGCCCCACAACATAAAGTTTCTCACTGTTTCCATTATTTCCTCATCTATTTGCCATGAATTGATGGGAACAGATGCCATGATCTTCATTTTCTGAATGTTGAGTTTTAAACCAACTTTTTCACTCTCCTGTTTCACTTTCATCAAGGGGCTTTTCAGTTCCTCTTCACTTACTGGCTCAAGGGTGGTGTCATTCATATCTGAGGTTATTGATATTTCTCCCAGCAATCTTGATTCCAGCTTGTGCTTCATCTAGCCCGGCATATCGAATAATGTACTCTGTATATAAGTTAAATAAGCAGGGTGACAATATCACCCTTGATGTACTCCTTTCCCAATTTGAAACCAGTCTGTTGTTTTTTGCCTTTCTGCATTTCTTTTTCTTGGGAATGGTCTTGATCACTGCCTCCTGTACAATGTCACAAACCTCTGTCCATATTTCTTCAGGCACTCTGACTCTCAGATCTAATCCCTTGAATCTAGTTCTCACTTCTGTGTAATCGTGAGGGATTTGATTTAGGTCATACCTGAATGATCTACTGGTTTTTCCCTACTTTCTTCAAGTTAAGTCTGAATTTTGCAATAAGAAGTTCATGATCTGAGCCGCAGTCAGCTCCTGGCCTTGTTTTTGCTGACTGTATAGAGCTTCTCCGTCTTTGGCTGCAAAGAATATAATCAGTCTGACTTCAGTATTGACCATCTGGTGATGTCCATGTGTAGAGTCTTCTCTCGTGAGGGTTTGCTATGACCAATGCGTTCTCTTGGCAAAACTCTGTTATCCTTTGCCCTGTCATACCTGAATGATCTACTGGTTTTTCCCTACTTTCTTCAAGTTAAGTCTGAATTTTGCAATAAGAAGTTCATGATCTGAGCCGCAGTCAGCTCCTGGCCTTGTTTTTGCTGACTGTATAGAGCTTCTCCGTCTTTGGCTGCAAAGAATATAATCAGTCTGACTTCAGTATTGACCATCTGGTGATGTCCATGTGTAGAGTCTTCTCTCGTGAGGGTTTGCTATGACCAATGCGTTCTCTTGGCAAAACTCTGTTATCCTTTGCCCTGCTTTGTTTTGTACTCCAAGGCCAAATTTGCCTGTTACTCCAGGTATCTCTTGACTTCCTACTTTTGCATTCCAGTCCCCTATAATGAAAAGAATATCGTTTTGGGGTGTTAGTTCTAGAAGGTCTTGTAGGTCTTATAGAAGTGTTTAACTTCAACTTCTTCAGCATTACTACTGGTTGATGTCAGAGAGGCGTTAAAATCTCTTGTTAATATTGTATTCCCATCAGTTTCTCCCTTTATGTCTGCTGGAATTTGTTTTATTTTTTTAGGTGCTCCTGTATTGGGTTCGTATGTATTACTAAGTATATCTTCTTCTTGTATCGACCCTTTTATCATTATATAGTGTCCCTCCGCGTCTTTCTTTATGGCCTTTGTTTTAAAGTCTCTTGTCTGGTGTGGTGCTGTGACCCCCACTCTCTTGTCATTTCTGTTTGCATGAGATAGTTTTTCCATCCTCTCACTTTCAGTCTGTGCTTATCCTTTGCCCTAAAGTGGGTGTTTAGCATGCTGTAGGCTCTTGTTTTATCATCCAATCTGCCATTCTGTGTCTTTTGATCACAGCACTTAGTCCCTAGACATTTAAGGTAATTATCTATAGGTATGTGTTTATTGCCATTCTAAACCTGGTTTTCCAGTTGACTTTATATTGCTGCTTTGTCCCTTTCTTTTTGTTTTTCCTTTTATGGTTTGATGGTACCTGTTTGCTTTAGACGAGTCGTATAAGCTCAAATGCATCAAAACAAAAAAATCCACACTTTCTTATTCCACTCTCCCAAATAAGAATGATGTGATTTTAATGTCCTGTTTTACGTTTTCATGTTCATCCTTTTGTTGTTCATTGTGGTTATAATTGCTTTCACAAATTTTTTTTCTGTTTTTTTTTTTAATGTATGTTTTGGTTTATTTAAGTGATCTACAATCCTTTCATATATTTGCTTTTTCTGTTGTGATTTTCCCTTTCCTAAAGGTTCTTGCGTCTCTTCTATTCAGAGAAGACCTTTCAATACCCTTTTCAGGATAGATCTAAGTATTGCTGTATTCTTTTAGTTTATGCTTGTCTGAGAGATCCATTCTCTCTTCTTCTATTGTAAATAATGATATTGCTGGGTAGAGTACCCTAGGTTGCAAGTTTCTGCCTTTCAGGACTTTGAATATATCTTGCTGCTCCCTCTGGCCTGCAGAATTTCTACAGAGAAATCAGCTGATACTCATGGGGGTTCCCTTGTAACTTACTTTCTTGTTTTTCTCTTGCTGCCTTAGAGAGTTCTCTCTTTAACTTTTGCCATTTTAATTATGATACATCTTGGCGGGTTCATCTTATTTGAAACCCTCTGCTCTTCCTGTACTTCGATATCTGTTTCCTTCTTCCGGTTTGGCAAGTTTTCAGCCATAATTTCTTTAACGTTCTTCTTCTAAAATCCTTATGCATAGATTGGCACGCTTTGTATCCCATAAGCCTTATATGTTGCTTTCATTTTTTTTTTCCATTTGTCTTTCTGCCATTCTAACTGATTTCTGTTATTTTGCCTTGTTGACTAAAAAGATGTATAATGTGAGAGTTGCCAGTTGTGTTTTATTTGGGGCAAAAGGAGGACTGCCGGGAGACAGATAGCTCTGATAGCTATCTCTCAGATAGCTCTCTCAGATAGCTCTGAGAGACTGCTGCAAAGAGGCAGTGGGTTAGGTCAATATATAAGATTTTGGTGAAGGGGGAGTTCAATGCAATTAAGTGCTTGCTTTACCAAAGGATTTCTGCTTGTCAGGAGGAGCTGGTGTCACCATGAAGGGACTTAGTACTTTTCTAGATATGAAGAGATGCAAGGGTTGGGATTATGAAATCAGTTCCTGCAAACACCTTACTGTCTAAAGACCTGCTCCACCAGCTGCCCTGGAGCACAGAGTGCCCCCCTCTCCACCCTGAACTCCCCTCAGGGCGTGTGGAAGGTCAGCAGCTGCAGCAGCTCGGGGTCCCGTCTCCACAGAGGCAGACGGCAAAGGCCTGTGGTGTTGTTCAGTTGATATGCTCTTGGCAAATGCCGATTTGTAGTTGACAGTCTTCCAGATCACTTATTCATCCTTCTGCATTACTTAGTTTGCTGTTTATTGCCTTTAGCTTCGTTCCCATCTCGGCAGTTGAGTTCTTTGATTCTGATTGCCTCTTCTTTATGTTCATTGTTGTTCTGTCCTTCACCATCTCCCAGAGCTTGCTCAGACTCATGTCCATTGAGTCAGTGATACCATCCAACCATCTCATCCTCTGTTTCCCCCTTCTCCTCCTGTCTTCAATCTTTCCCAGCATCAGGGTCTTTTCCAGTGAGTTGGCTCTTCTCATCAGGTGGCCAGAGTATTGCAACTTCAGCTTCAGCATAAATCCTTCCAATAAATATTCAGGGTTGATTTTCCTTTAGGACCGACTGGTTTGATCTCCTTGCTGTCCATGGGACTCTCAAGAGTCTTCTTCAGCACCACAGTTCAAAAGCATCAATTCTTTGGTGCTCAACTTTCTTTATAGTCCAACTATAACATCCGTACATGACTACTGGAAAAACCATGGCTTTGATTAGATGGACCTTTGTTGGCAAAGTGATGTCTCTGCTTTTTAATACGCTGTCGAGGTTTGTCATAGCTTTTCTTCCAAGGAGCAAGGAACAAGTGTCTTTTAATTTTGTGGCTGCAGTCCCCATCCACAGTGATTTTGGAGCCCCCCAAAATAAAGTCTGCCACTGTCTCTGTTGCAGGAAGGGGGACCCCTTCCAGGGCCCGAAGTGGGCTCTTGTCTAACACTCGGAAATGAATTATCCGAGGAGACACGCTAGCTGACGAAGCAAGAGGCTTTATTGGGAAGGGGCGCCCGGGCGGAGAGCAGTGGGGTGAGGGGACCCGGGGGAAAAGCTCTGCCACGTGGCGCCCAGTCTCGGGTTTTATGGTGATGGGATTAGCTTCCGGGTTGTCTTTAGCCAGTTGTTCTGATTCAGAGTCCTTCCTGGTGGTGCATGCCTTGTTCAGCCAAGACGGATGCCAGAGAGAAGGATTCTGGGAGGGGGTTGGGCACGTGGTGTCCCTTTTTGACCTTTCCCACACTTTCCCTGTTGGTGGTGGCTTATTAGTTCCGTGTTCCTTAACCGGGGCCTCCTGTCGTAAAACTGTGGTGGCTGGCCAGGGTGGGCAGTCTGCGTCAGTGTGCTTTCCCTAACACGTCTACTTTTTCCCCACCTGTTTGCCATGAAGACTGGATGCCCTAATCTTAGTTTTTAGAATGTTGAGCTTTAAGCCAGCTTTTTCACTCTCCTCTTTCCCCCTCATCATGAGGCTTTTTAGTTCCTCCTCACTTTCTGCCGTTAGAGTGGTATCACCTGCGTATCTAACACTGTGTGTTAGTCACTCAGTCGTGTCTGACTCTTTGTGACCCCATGGACCGTAGCCTGCCAGGCTCCTCTGTCCGAGTAGTTCTCAGGCAGGAGTACTGGAGTGGGTTGCCGTTTTCTCTGAGGTTAGCGCCTGTGACAGTTATCTGCATTTCTGTCAATCACCTTTCTTAATTTCTTCACCATTTCTTTACCTTTCTTTTGAACCCAGGATCTGGTAGACTGGAGAGGTGTGTTTCATTGTTTGGTCTTTTAGGGGATTTCTCTTGTTCTTATCATTGAGAATGGTTCCTCTGCTTTTTTATTTTACTTAGATTACTGTGACTCTGAATCTAGAGAAAACGGTCATCTACTGTGATCATGAACAGCTGTTTTTAAATGGGACCATCCCTGTGTGGCCTGTGTGAGTCGAGTACTTTTGGTGTGAGGGCTGCTTTGTTCCGGATGCCTGCCGTGCCTTTCCTCACGTGTGCTGGCCCGTGCCCCCTTAGCGGCAGTGTGGCTAATGTGGCGGTGACCACAGCTGCCCTGGGTGCTGGGCAGGGCCTCCTCTTGGCTTTGTGCTTGTCACAGCCCTGTTAGGGGCAGGGTCTAGTCCCCAGTTGTTGGAGCAGAAGCCCCAAATCCAGTTGCGAGCTGTGGCGTGAGGCCGGTGGGACTGGCGTGCTCCCACTGGAAAAGGAGCTGCTGTGTTCCTCCACAGGAGTTGTCTCCCTGGACGTGTGCTCCATGGCATTTCCTGTCACCTGTTGTGCATGCTCTCAAAGCACACTGTTGTTGGCACTGCCCTTGGCCCCACCTCTGCTGTGGGAGTACCAGTCATCAGCTTAGATTTCAGCCCCTGGCGTGAGGCCGGTGGGACTGGCGTGCTCCCACTGGAAAAGGAGCTGCTGTGTTCCTCCGCAGGAGTTGTCTCCCTGGACTTGTGCTCCGTGGCATTTCCTGTCACCTGTTGTGCATGCTCTCAAAGCACACTGTTGTTGGCACTGTCCTTGGCCCCACCTCTGCTGTGGGAGTACCAGTCATCAGCTCAGATTTCAGCCCCGCTCCCCTGTATGCGTGCTCCAGACCTGCCTCAGCTGGGGGAGCGCCATTAATCGGCTCAGATGTCCCCTAGATGCTGCTGCTGGCATAAATCTGCTGGTCACTCACCTGCCAGGAATCAGCTCAGATTGCAGCCCCGCCTCCACATGTGGGCAATCCACTGGCACTTGCACACTCCCAGAGCTCGGGGCAGAGCCGTGCCCACTGTGGCACCCTGAGAACAAGGTTGCTGTGGCGGGCTCGTGCCGCCCCCCACCCCCACGTTGAAGGGGTGGCTTCTGTGGCAGACCTAGGCTCCATGCTGACATGCACCACCCCCCTGCCACTGCAGCTCGGACCACACTGCAGGCCCTTTGGGCTGCCTCTGCACAGCCCAGGGGAGCCCTCTGAAGGCCCAGTGCCCGCTGCAGCCTTTCTCCACACCAGCAGGCGCGTGTCCTGGGTGGCTGGGAAGTGCAGCAAGGTTGCTCGCGCTGTCTTGCTTGTCTCCCTCTTCCTGCCTTCCACAGGCCGGCACTGCACTCTCCTCTGAGGCTCCCTGCCTTCCAATGGGCCTCCCAGTCAGTGAAGGGGCTTCCCAGGGTAAGGGAACCTTTTCCCTTTGAAATGAAAGCTTCCTCCTGTCCTGATTCCTTTTATTTTTATTTTTTCATCCTATTCATTTATATGGTGATTGTTCTTACAGCTTTGGTTATATGAGATCTTCTGCCAATGTTCAGTGGGTATTCTGTGAACTTGTTCCACATGGAGATATTTTTGATGTATTTGTGGGAGGAGATGAGCTCAGCAGCCTTCTATTCCGCCATCTTGACCTCTGCCCCCAGTGTTTTGGTTTTTTTTTTTGGTTGTGCTGAGTCTTTGTTGCCACTCAGGATTGTCTCTAGTTGCAGTGCACGGCCTCCTCCTCGCAGTGTCTTCTCTTTGTGCTGAGCATGGGCTCTAGGGCATGTGGAATTCTGGCACGTGGGCTCAAGGCTGGAGGCGCCTGGGCTCTGGGGTGGTGGAGCATGAGCTCGGAGGTGGTGGCGCGCGGGCTCAGGGGTGTGGCACATGGGCTCGGGGGATGTGGCGCATGGGCTTGGGGGTTCTGGCGCATGATCTTCGGGGTTGTGGCACGTGATCTTCGGGGGTTCTGGCCCGTGATCTTTGGGGGTTGTGGCGCATGATCTTCGGGGTTGTGGCGTGTGGGCTCGGGGGTTGTGGCGCGTGGGCTCTGGGGATGTGGCGCGTGGGCTCGGGGGTTCTGGCGCATCGCCTCGGGGGTTGTGGCACGTGATCTTCGGGGGTTGTGGCGCGTGATCTTCGGGGGTTGTGGCGCGTGGGCTCTGGGGGTGCGACTCTCAGGCTGTGGAGCACAGGCTCAACAGTGTGGTGAACAAGCTCAGTCGCTCTCCGGCATGTGGGATCCTCCCAGATCAGAGATCAAACCCGTGTCTCTTGCATTGGCAGGTAGAGCCACCAGGGATGCCCCCTCGGTGGTTCTTAACCTTTGAGAACCTAGTGCCCTGTGGCTGAAGGCGCAGACACAGGGCTTGTTAGGAATCTGGTGGCTTCCCAGGCCTTGGAGCACTCCGTGGAGCCACTTAAGACCCTGGACCGTGCTTGTCCCCCTGGTTTTTCATGCCTCTTCTTCCCAGTCCCTCCGATCCCCATTCCACCGAGTCCAGCTCTGAAGTCTGTACTCCTCAAAGTGAGCGCCTCTGACTCTGTATCACTCTGAGCTGTCACTGCAGTGAAACCCAAACCTCCCCTGCCACACCTGCCGTGGGAACCAGGCCTCGTCTCTAGCTTCTGCCTCTGATCTCCTGAAACTCTGGCACTCAGTTGCACTCTGTCCTGGTCATTTTTGATTTTTAGTGTGTGTGTATCTTGTCTCAGCTTGATCGTCAACTTCTCTGGAGCTGAGGCTGGGTCTTTATGTCCCCTGGCAGCCACCTAGCAGAGCACTCTACACAGTAGGTGCTCAAGAAAGATTTTCAGTTGAACTCAAGGGACTAGACTCCCCTAACGGAATGAACTCATTTCAGAAGTTCATTACCAAGTTATGGAAACCTTTTTTCATAGATCCTCCTGGACTGAATCCAGCCCTACCTTAATTGGCAAAGCAATCTGCAGCGCCCTTTCCCAAAAGTGCTCATGCATCCCTTTGTGTGACGAGAACAGGGGCCGCTGTGGCAGCTGCTGTTGCCACCTGAAACTCAATTCTGAAAATCGAAGTCAGTGCCTGCGGCAGCCATGTAGATTTGTATGTATAAAAGTTTAATATGGTAAAGAGAAATTTACTGAGGACTGAGCAGGGGAAATGCAAAAGGAGCGAAAATAGGGCCATCAAGGACACTTTGTCAGTTGAACATCTATTTTATTCACATTTAGGGAGCAGAGCTGGGTTTTTCACAATATCCCTTGCTGCCTTTTTCAAACCCAGTGCTGCTATTAGCCCTGAAATGTCCGTAATCTCATTAGGCGTGAATCAGAATCAGGTAATTTAAAGATTGTCTGTGAGAATGTTTCCTAAAGTGCACAGTACACCTCATCAGGGGAAAGTGTTTCAGAATTCAGTGTTTGTGCTGAAATCTGTGAATAAAGTGTAGGATGTGGGCGTGTGGTAAGGCTTCTGGAATTAGAGAATTGTTTCTATTGATGTACTTTCAAGTAGTAAGTAAGACTATTTTGTAATTGCTGAGCTTGGGTTGGGTGTGACTAGAACCCCAGAATTGGCTGTGGCTCCATCTCTGCTAAGGCGGTAATAACTGGCCAGAAACCGCCATACCTCAGCTCCCATCACCTCCACTGAGCTACCTTTACGGCCTTGTATAGACACCTTCTGACCTCAAATGGGAAATTGACTGACAAGTTCATTTTTTGGTGGTTGGTCATGTAGAGGTGATTGTCAGATTATTCAGTGAGCTCCAGACGTTACGGAAGGTGTCTGGGAGACTGTCTTTTTAACACTGAAAGACTTGAAAGGTCGAGGGAACCCAGAGGGTCGCCTTGCTGTTTGAACGGTACACTGCAGGGTGACCCCTTCCCCTCCCTGTCCCTCCCCTCTGCTCTCCTGCTCTGCCAGAGGTGGGAAGCACTGGGCAGCAAGGGGACCCCCTGCCCTACCCCCAGGGTACAGAGGAGGTGGCTGAGCAGGCCTCCAGCCCACCGCCGTCACCATCGCACTCAGAGGAGGGGCAGGCGGGGACTCCTGCTGGCGGGACCCTGAGAGGGAGGGTCTGGTGGGAGCTCGGACTGGGGAGGATGCAGCACACCGGCGGTCTGTGCCCGGGGGAGCCAGGCGGGGTGCTGGCCAGAGGCACACTGGGAGAGCTGGGTTGGACAGTGGTCAGTGGTGCAGGAGGGGAAGGTCAGGACGCGGGGCCTGCAGGCGGGGAACAGGTGCTGCCGGCAGCCACTCGCCTGGCAGAGACAGGGTCGGGGTGTGATCTCCGCCGGGGTGGCCGTGGAGCACTTGGGGCCCACTGAGAGCCATCAGGGTCAGGACTGGAGGTTCGACCAGGGCCGGAGCGGAGCTTCGGCAGTCACTTCTGCCTCCAGCCACACCAGCAGCACTGATCCACCGATGTCCCCTCTGCGTGGGCACGAGCCAGCCCCGTGCCTGGAGGGCACCCATCCCGTGGGGACCACTGCCCGCCCCCGCCAGGATCCCAGGTGGGCCTTCCTGGCTCCGCCAGTGGCGTTGGGGTGCCCTCCACACGCTCTCACTCCGCTGTCGCGGGGCTCATCCTGAAGTCTTTTTTTTCACCTGGTAGGTAGTGCAGTGAAGGCCTGTGTCTACTGTAACTGTTGACTACTAATAGTAACCACCTTCATTAGCGTCCCAGGCCCTGAATTCAGAGCAGTTCAGGCGTTACCTCACTTACCCTCACATCACCCTCAGAAATAGGGAATATCATTATCTTTTCTTTTAAAAGAAGGGTTAATTTGGCCAGTATGCTTCAAAAATGTCAGTATAGGAAAGACAAAGAAAGGCTGAGGTTTCCTGGCTGCAAGAGAAAGAAATGTGGCAGGTAGTGCTGGAGGCGAGCCTGGGCCTAAAGTACTGTTTTCCTACAAGGATTTTTACTGAGAGAGTTGACAGAGTTGGAATATGGACACTGGGATAGATAGAAGTGTTGTGTCAATGTTGAATGTCCTGAATTTGCTCATGGATCTGTGGTTATATGAGAGAATGTCATCATTCTCAGGAGATTGTGTCAGGAGAGAAAGGATGATTTGCCCGCTACCCCAGAGCTCGTAAGTGACGGGATCCAGACAC
Source organism: Connochaetes taurinus (assembly GCA_006408615.1). Lineage (NCBI taxonomy): Eukaryota > Metazoa > Chordata > Mammalia > Artiodactyla > Bovidae > Connochaetes > Connochaetes taurinus. Next base: position 181,596 of record SJXO01005498.1, on the reverse strand, counting down.
GGTGGCTTGACCCTGCTGCTACCCACAGCCACGGACACCTGCTCCAGCATGGGCGGGGCGTACCGGAGTTCTCGTCAGTTTAGAAGTGAACACATCCATCCAATTGCCTTGTGACAGTCTACTCAGTCGTCGCTAGGAGTCTGGCTGGTGTTACTCTTTTTCCTTTTGCGCCTTGCGCCTTCTGTTCATCTGCCGTCTGGTTAGCTCTTAGTTTTGCACACCCTGCCAAAGACAGAACGTTCAAAATGCTCTTCCCGCAAAGTGCGCGCTGCAGGTTCTTTTCCAGCTGGACTTTCTCTGAAAGCGCTCCCTTGGGGAATCAGAACTCAGCCACCGGCCTCCTGTTTTTCCATCCGTTCTTTCTTTTCAGCGCTTTAACCCCGATCCATTCAAATAGTGCCTTTGGTTATTATTCAGCAAACACTGGCTGCCTCCTCAGCCCCTCACCTCTTTTCTGATGTGGCTGCCTGGGCGTTCCGCTGATAGGTGGCCTCACCTGGGGAATGGAGCGAGTAGGACTCGGTGACGGACTGTCTTTTTTGTCTGCTGTAAAGTGGGGACGTTATCTGGCGCGCACGTGGAGGCAGAAGCAGAGCTGCCTTTTTAACACTTACCTGCTGACTTATTCATGTTCTTTCTTCTCGAGAAAGGATTTAAGTTGGAAATTCTGGGAGAAAACACTGAAGAGAAAGTTTCCTTCTGGGGAGCTTTCAGAATTCTTGCCAGAATGACATAAGGAACTGTAGCTAAATGCTGGCGAAGGCAGAAGGAGGGGAAAACTAGGAAGAGGCGTGAAAGGGGAAAGCCCGTGTCTCCTCCGTGTGTCGCCCTTCCTCCCTGGGATTCCCGGGGGGCCACCTTCCTCCTCTGTCTGCAGGGCATCCTTCTGCGAGCCGGGCCCTGCCCTTCCTCACAGCGCCTGACTGGCTCTCACTCTCGGTTCTCCTCAGTTCACCTGTCTCGTCCTAAAACAAATTCAGCAGCTCCCTACTCACCACAGGTGAAAGTTCAGATGCTTTTTTTTTTTTTTTTTGGCCTTTCATAAGAGAATCTGTATTGTGAAGGTTTAACTCACAAAGCTCTCTTTTTTGTTCCCGTGCATGCTCAGGCCCGCAGCCAGGCGGCCCACTCTGAGGCATAGGCGGCCCCTCCACTGGGAAGGCCCGCTCCACCCTCCCCACCTCCTGTGCCTTCTGCAGAGCCCTGCTTAGCCCCACGTCCGTCACCTGCCGACCACTGGAGCACGTGGGAACACGCCTGCTCTGCCTTCTCGCGGCCCGCACTGCGCTCGGCGCTCCTGCCAACGTTGGATTTTTACTGCATGCCTCCCACCTCGGTGGCTGGCTGATTCACACATCACGGGTGCCCCACAAATGTTGATTTGCCGGTTGAGTTTTTCTGCAGGTTGGGGGGTTGCTGAGGTGGAATCATTATTCCAAAAAGGAGATTTCTGACAGCAGGGCCTGTGGTCGGGGAAGCCAGCGCAGAGCTGCAGGCCTGCTTCCCGGGAAGGCCTGACTTAGGTGGGGTCCTTCCTCAAGGTACGCGGTGCAGGCCAGTGCGGGCAGGGCCCGTTTGCTCACTCTCTCGGGGTTCTTTGTTTTTCAGATTGCAGAGCCTGAGGCCTGTGATCAGATGTACGAGAGCTTGGCACGGCTCCATTCAAACTACTACAAACACAAGGTGAGTAGGCCACAGGCTTTTCTGTCCCTAGCCCTCTGACTGGAGACAGCCAGTAAGAGTGAGGGAAATCTGATTATATGATGTTTTGTGTAGAATTGTGGTTTTGCTACTTTCGAATGTAACCAGTAATTTCAAGCCAACTAAGGCACTTGGTAGAGGCTTTAGGTCACCTAAATGAAAGCTGTCGGCAATTTTGAGGAAAAGCCACGTTTTGTGTGCCAGGGGTGCTTCTGGGCGTGTCTGACAGCTGTTGGGTCTCACACAGGTTTGCCCACCCTCCTGCCACACCGGTGACAAAGTTGAGGTGACCAGGAAGTCCTGTCAGAAAACGCTGGGCCTCTCCTCAGCCCTGACGTGTCTGCTGTCAAATGCCACTGTGTTTCTTACCCAGTCTTGAAAAATGTGCTCAGTAACTCCACAAATACACATGGCCGAAGGCCTAGTCTGCATGAAAAGGGGATTTCTCCTAAATCCTCATGACTCAAAGTATGGTCTGGGAGCAGCAGCATGGCACTGCCCAGGGGCCCCTCCCGACCCAGCCTGGGTCTCCAGAGGCTCAGGCGCCGGCTCGCTTCAGAGCCGCGTGATCGCCTCAGAGCCGGGACGGCGCTGGTGTGGCCTCCAGGTGGCGCTGCTCCCCTCCCTCTGGCCTCTGGACACCCAGGGCCTGCCCTTGAGAGCTTGCCTCTCTCCACGATGTGGGCCCTGGGTGTGCCATGGAACTAATCTCTCCCCCGCTTCCTCTCTGCCCCTGTGACCAGTACCCTCGCCCCAGAGACACAAGCTTCAGCGGCCTGTCCCTGGAAGAGTACAAGCTGATCCTGTCCACAGGTATGGGAAGCGCAGCTGCTGCTGTTTCTGGTTGGTTTGCAAATGGGTTTTTGAGTGGCCACAGGGAATCATCTAATAAGACAGCTTTGCTTGATGGAAAGTCTTGTGGAATAGCCCACAGGAAATTCTGAAGCTACAGCGCTCATGTTTTTTGGTCATAGAATATGGAGAAGGTCAAAGGCATTATTTAAAAAAAGCAAATTTATCTTCAGAGCTTTTAAATTCAAGACTGGGCAGCAGGGAACAGGGGAATATGTATTTGCCAAATGGAAGTAGTTGAAATCAGGATGGAAGGAAAATAATTTTATTTTTATGGTCCTAAGAGGGCTTTATAAACAATGAGGGTTTTAATTAAAACAAAAAGCCATTCAGTGGACGTGTATGGGGACATGGGCTGCGGGTTAGATACGGGTTTAACTAGGTTTGTTTTGGAGTCCTTGACAGACCCTGATTAACAAGAAAGGAAATACCCTGCCTCGCCCAGCCCCTCCTTCTTCCCCATCTCCATTGTCACTGGAGGGGCACGTGGCGGGTGGTGGCAGGGGGAGCCTGGGTTGAAACAGGCAGGTTCTGGAAAATTACTATTTTTATTGCCAAGGACACCGCATTTAAAAATAGGCTAACCTTTTCTGGGAGGGCATGGCCCTGAAACATTTGCCTTCTGGTACTCTAGAAATTTGTTTCCTATTTGTCTGGTATCCTTCAGCCACTAAGGTTTGAGGATTTAAGCTTCCAGAAAACTCTTAGCCTTCTGAACACATTAAAACCTAGTGGTGTCACCCGCCATTGTGTGTTGACCCTGATCCTATTTTTATTACAGTACTCTCTGAAAAACTGGGGTAAAGATACTTTGGCCAGGCACAATTACTTAATTGGCAATTTTATGTATATCCAAGTGAATATATCCCCATGTCCCCAGGCCCATGTAATTACAAGCTTCGATGCAGTGTTCAAGAGTTTAAGCAAAGCTTGAACTTGAAATCAGAACAGAAAGGAATTCTAGAGGCTCAGCCTCTGCCCTTTGTTAACCCTCGGGACGCTGGGTTGGGGTAGAACAGGGACACCAAGAGGGGAGACGCAAGACCTCCCCAGCTGGCCTGTGCTACAGCCTGTTCTGGGACGGCGGGGAGCTCAGCCTTGGGAAATTGGCTGATGATTAGCTTTCACAGTGAGCCTTACTTCTGTTGTGACTCTGAAATCAGGTTACCGACCGTCTCCTCTGGCAGGCCCGAAGAGCACCTTGCGCTGTCCGTAGTGAGGGTCTGAGGGCCTGGAAACGCTGACATGTGGCCGCGTGTCCGTCCCGTGTCCACCCTGGGGTGGGGTCCCCGGAGTCTCTGAAGGAGCGTCAGGGCTTGTCGGGACAGGGAGCCCACGGCATCCCGTTTTGTGCCCCACGAGGCAGCCTGGACTTCTGGAAAAGTCGGGGTAGGATGCTGGGCTCGTGGCTGGGGTACAGTGCAGGTCCTAATTTAGTCGGGAGTCCACTGACAATAATTGTAATAATGTAAGTTACCTTTTTGTTCAGAACAGCTATTCTTTTTTCTCCATAAGTTTCATTAAGAGATGGACATCCAGGCTATGAATATTAATGTGAAAATCTAAATTTAAAATATAAGTAAAATTAGGTATCATAGAACTTTAGCCCTGGAGAGACTTTAGACCAGTGGTTCTCAACTAGGATGTGATTTTGCCTCACAGGGAAACTGGCAGCGCCTGGAGACCGTGTTAGTTGTCAGGCTTGGCAGGAAGGGGCAGTTTGCTACTGCCGTCCGGTGGGTCAAGGCTGAGATGCTGCCACAGTGCCAGGTCTGCCCAGCAACAGAGAGCTCCCTGGCCCTAAACCTCACTGGTGCTGAGACTGAGAAGCCCTGCCCTGATTGCTGAGGGGTGGGGAGGAGGGGTGGATGTGGATTTGTGTTTCTAAATGAAGGCCCCACTGCCTCCTGCTGCCTTCACGTCTATGAAGATGGCCACCTTTTCTTGAATGTGGGCCAGGTGCCAAGCACATCACCTCCATTATTTCCTTTAAAGGTCACAACCTTTGGGGCTTCCCTGGTGGCTCAGCTGGTTAAGAATCCACCTGCAATGCAGGAGACCTGGGTTCGATCCCTGGGTTGAGAGGATCCCCTGAAAAAGGAACGGCTACCCACTCCAGTATTCTGGCCTGGAGAATTCTAGGGACTGTATATGGGGTCACAAAGATTCGGACCTGACTGAGCAACTTTTCACTTTTCACTGGTAGCTCAGTGGTAAAGAATCCTCCTGTCAATGCAGAAGCAATGCAGGAGACACGGGTTCGATCCCTGATCTTGGAAAATCCCCCGTGCCTCAGAGCAAGTAAGCCCATGAGCCACAACTGTTGAGCCTGTGCTCCAGAGCCCATGAGCCCGTGCTCTGCTACAAGAGAAGCCCCCCAATGGGAAGCCTGCACACTGCAACTAGAGAAAAGGCCTCACAGCAGCGAAGACCCAGCACAGTCAGAAATCAGTAAAATTACTACAAAATACAGCTCCCAACTTCTGAGGAAGGTGTTTGTCTCCACTTCACAGAGGAGGAACCTGAGGCTCACAGATGAGGAACCTGATTGCTTGAGGGGACCCAGTGTGGAAATGGTGGGTGGGGACGGGGGCCCAGGCCCAGCTCCCTCCTGGAGTCGAGGGTGTCTGCTCATCCCCGTGGTGTGGGTGGATGAAGTGCCTGGGTTCAGACCCCAGCTCTGCCGCTTCCTGCTGTGGAGCCTGCTCAGGTTCCCTTACCCGACTCTGCCTCAAGTCCCCACATCTGTACAACAGAGACAGCCCCTGTGGCTCAGGTCGAGTTTTGTGTCGAGCCTCAGAATGCGTGGGTTGCAAAGCTGACACAGCAGGGCCGTGTCCTGGCTCAGGTTGGGCAGAGCGGGCCCTGCTTGGATGCTGCACGGGGGGCATGTGAGCAAAGGCCGCTATCAGGACACGGTCTCAGCACACCAGTGCTCGTCCACACTCGAGGTATTTGTCTGTTACCCTGCTTGGCTCGCTTCTCAGAAGTTGGGGCTGTGCACATCCTTTTGTGTGTGAAAAGAGGCATGCCTATATGGCGAAAGCCCTTGAGGCCAGCCTGTGTAATACACTTCGCCTTTTTTTTGTTGTCTTCTCCTTTTGCAGATACGTTGGATGAGTTTAAGGAGATGAATAAAAGCACGTGGAAGAAGCTGCAGGAGAAGTTCGCCCCCGGGAGCCCCGAGGGGAAGCACACAGCCTGGGCGCGGGCCCTGCCGCGCCCGCGCACATAAGCGTGGGGCCGTGTATGTTGCCACTGTCAATAAAGCGCCCTGATTTCCCCATCCCCACTGCTCGGGAGTCTCGTCTGCCCTTCACAGAAAGGAAGCCTTTGTTTCTCTAAAGAGAGCTGCGGCCTGAGAAGGGATGCAGGTTGAGCATCCGCCCACCCTCTGGTCAGGCTTGGCGTCCCTGGGAGAGGAAGCGCGGGTCTGCGTCTGGGCCTGAGAGGGGAAGGTGACAGGGTCTCTGGGCAAGGTGCTTCCTGCGCGGCCACGGGGCCCCCACCTGCCAGCAGGGGTCTGCCTGGCTCTTGGCAAGGTCTCGGGCTCCCTTTTGTTGTAGGCGCTCCTGGGGGAGAGCCAAACATAGTGGCAAGTCCCGCCGCCAACAGAAAGCGGCAGCGCTGCATGGCAGAGGGCTGCGGAAAGCCTACTCGGCCCTCCGCCCTGATCTCATGGAATAGCCGCGTCCCAGGTCAGCCCGAGGGGCAGGGCAGTGGCCGGCAGGCCGCCTGGGGCCTCAGCTCTAGTCGGCCCAACGCTGGCGGCAGGTTCTGGGGGCGGCCACATGGCAGGTCCCAGCAGGGACACTGCAGGGTCACTGTGTGACTCCACAGAGCCTTAGTGCTCACCCGTGGACCGCCACGATCCCACCTGAGCTTTCTTGTCAAGAACAGAGTTGACAGCAGGGGTTGGCAGGGCCGACAGCACCCCTTGTTGGGAAGTGGAAGTGGTTCTCAACCTCCTCTACCTGGACTCCTCACTGTGTTTACATAAAATAAAACACATAGGATGATGCCAGAAACCAGTTACGCTGCAGTGTGTTCCGTCCCGCAGTCACTGAGACAGGACGGCAGGCAGCGTCTCCCAGGAGTGCATGGTGAGGCCAGGCCAGCAGAGGGCTCAGACTGCCCTCTGCCAGCAGCTCCAGCCCCCAAGGAGCCAGCATCCTTTTCTAATGGACTAGATTTATTCATTTATTTAAGGCAATTAACATATTAGTTCTCGGGCCAAAGGATTTGTAAAACATTACACCAAAAGGAGAAAACAGGCAGTGAAAACCAGCCCCTCCTGACACACCCCAGCCCAGTCCCCTGGGCGTGTGCCCGTCCCCAGGAGGCCCAGGAGCAGCAAGGCTCCACGCTGCGGTCTCCCGTCCTCCCGGGGCTGTGCCCGTGAGGCTGGCCTGGCCTCGGACACAGGTCTACAGGGTCTACAGCAGGTCTGGGGACCGGGGGAGGGGCGCAGCCCTGGGAAGGGCCGAGCTGGCACCATGAATAAGTTAAATAAAGCCCTAAAATCACTAGCAACAGCGTCACTGCGCCCCGCCAGAGGTGGCAGCGACCAAAATGTAGTGCTTGGAGTACAGAGGAGACCCCACTCCTGGTCACCCACCAGGAGGAACACGAAGCGATGTCAGTTCCTGCTGTAAGGGACCAAGCAGCAGTGCTGCGAGGACGGACTCCTCTACGGCACTACGGTGAGCGCGTCCCAGCGAGTTTCGGAGTCTTCCAGGGGCTCGGTCTGGGCAGGGCTGTCCGCTCTGTAGCTTCCCCTCCAGGCTGGCCTGGGGGGTCTGGCCGAGTGGGTTCTGGCGGTTGGGCGGGTGCCCAGCCTGAAGGGGTGGCCAGTCTCCCCAGCCTCAGCGCTCCAGTGTCCCTGCGGCCAGCGGGCCTGCCGCGGCGGCTCAGCGGCTCATGCAGTTCTGCACATCCACAAAGCCCAGGCGCTGTCTGCGTTTCCTCTGCTCCGTCATCTGGGTTTAAACAGACACCAGCGGTCGGGTCAGGCCGCCCAGAGCCCACCCTCCCCACTGTCCCCGCTGCTGGCCAAGGACCCCCAGGGTGCAGCAGGGCCGTCAGCCCCAAACCCTCGTCCTCAATTAGCATTTCGCAAACACTGATTTGGTGCAGCTGGGAGAGTGCCCCACCTAAAAGAGGGGCTGCCTGACCATATTTAGTCACTGCCAGATGGCGCAGAGGACACTCTGGGCAAGAGCCGGTGTTGAGAAGCGGAAGGAGGCCCTAACTTCCCCATCACCCTAACCCGTCAGCGCCTGGGCCAGAGTCTAGCAGCTGCAGGGTGGGGGTGAGGGGGCGCGCGAGGGAGGCCCCACACCTGCACGAGGTCGCGCTCAGCCCTGCCCGTCTGCCCTTCAGGGGCATGGGGGTAGGGGCCGCCTCGTCTCCCCTCCATCCCGCCCTCCAAGGGACCCGTCTCCCACCCCAGACCCAAGAGGAGGACCAGCAGGAAGGGGGCAGAGGAAGCAGAAAGGCCCCACCACCCTCCCCGCCCCCAGGCAGGCGGGCTGGGACCTCCGGCCGGGGCTGCCAGCGGGGGGCCAGGATGTAGGGGGTGCACCTGCTCCTTGAGCTCGCTGAGCTGGGCGGTGAGGTGGGACACCAGCTTCATGGTGGCACTGAGCTTGTCCTGGAGGATGCGGATCTCGTTCTGCTCCCCCTCCCCCTCGCTGCTCACCAGGGACATGGCCCGCATCCGGGGGAACCAGTCCAGGTTCTTGTTCTGAAAAACATCCCCCGTGGGGTAAAAGCACTCGGGCCCAGCCCAGGAAGGCCTCTAGAAAAGCAGTCATGTGGGGGAAGCCTGCTGCCACACCCATGGCCAAATTACTCCCCAGGGACGTGTCATGGGAAAATCTGAATTGACCCGGGTCCTGCCCGCGGGGCCGGAGTGACCCTGTGCGGGCGGGGAGCACGGCGCGGAGACAGGCCAACTTCCTCCAGCCCGTGTCTCCTCCTGCTGTGGCGCTGGGATCACGTTTACTCCTCACACCCTGCGAGGCAGAGGATGGGCCTCTGCACTCAGACCCGTCTCTCCTTCCTTCCTTCCTCCCACCCCGCCCCGCCCCGCCAGCGGGCCCCACACCCCAGGAAGGCGCGAGTCAGGCAGATGGCATGTTGAGGGGGCGAGCTCTGCCGGGGGCAGTGGCATCTGACACTCAGGTGAAACCACGCTTCCCAAGACTAAGAGGCAGTGGCGGGGCAGGGGCACCTGTTGCAAGCTGAATTCTCAGGCCAACAGACAAACCTGCACTCAAGACCAGTCCAAATACAGACTCAAAACACATACAGAACCCCCTTCCGAGTTGTTTTCTTTCCTTTTAGAGGCTGCAACCCCAGGTGGCACCAGTGGTAAAGAACCCACCTGCCAACACAGGAGACATTAAGAGACGTGGGTTTGATCCCTCGGTGGGAAGATCCCCTGGAGGAGGGCATAGCAACCCACTCCAGTATTCCTGCCTGGAGAATCCCATGGACAGAGGAGCCTGGGGGGCTGCAGTCCATGGGGTCACAAAGACTCGGACACGACTGAGCAACGAGCACGCACACTGCTGTGCGGCAATCTGAAGGTGGACTCCCTTCACCCTCCAGACCTCTCCTTCACTCACTCGCCACTGCACTGGACGGCAGTAATGGCTGATGTCTCCTGAGTGACAGTATGAAGCTCATCCAGGCGCCCTCTCGGCCTGCGACCACCCAGGCTTCAGGAAGCCGCCCTCCTCTCACCCCCAACAGGAAAGGCCCCTCAGAAAGGGCCACAGAGCAGTCGCCACAAGCAGGGTCGCCTGGCACCAGGCATCCACGGGCCCCAGACACCACCTGCACCCTCTGGAGGCTTTTTCCAGAGGCCCCCCTCTGCAGCACAGCAGGGTTGGGGGGCTCCAGAGGATCCAGCTCCAGCTGCTCCCCGCCCCCTACTGCCTCTGAACAAGGGTCCACAGCCATCCCCCCCTGCCCCTTGCCCCCCAGGCCCTCACCTTGATCATCTGGGCCACGTAGCTCTCCGGCCCCGTGTAGTCCGTCTTGTTCTTCACGCGGACCAGCACGATGAAGTACAGATAGTTCCACATGTTGTGCTCGAATTTGATGTGCTCCTCAAACGACACGGTCTTGTTGTCAAACTTGTCCCTCTCCAGACCTGGGGAAGCGGGGGGTGGCAGTGAAGGCGGGCTTCCTGCCTCCGAGAGACAACCCATCCGAGAGCCCCGATGGGCGGGCAGGGCCTCCTGATGCCGCAGGGGCACTGTTTTTGGGCTGCAAGTGCTGATGAGGGCAGGTGACAACCTGCTCTGAGCTACTGAGGTCGCTTCCATTTAAAGCAGCAGCCCTTGCCCTGCCACAGTGCCGTGGGGACCCTACAGACACCAGGAGCCCAGGGCCAGGGGCGTGGGAAGGGCTTGACGAGGAGCCAGTTCCCACAGGGGACCCTGCTCCTTCACCCACAGAGGCTGGGAGAGGATGGGTTGGTGGGGGTAGAAAGGCCAGGCTGGCTTCCTCATCTGAGACCCAGAATTTAAAGGAAGGGTTTCAAGGCCCCTCCCTGCTCCCTCGATGACTCCGCACTTGGGCAGGGCTCTGTTCTCCCCAATTCTGGGATAAGTGAACAGGCACCAAGCTGCCAGCCCGGGGCAGGGCTCCCTGGGGCCACAGGACCGAGGAAGGGCGGACTGAGGCTGCTGACGGCCACAGCCTCCCGGCGGGAGCCCAGCCTCACCGCAGATGAAGCACGTGGTCTTGAGAATCTCTTCCTTCTTCTGCTTCTCGCTGCGCAAGTCGGCAAAGGTGTCAATGATCACCCCAAAGATGAGGTTCAGCACGATGATGATGACGATGAAGAAGAACAGGAGGTCGTAGACCACTCGGGCGGGGAAGAGAGACTCCTGTGGGAGGGAGGCAGGGAGGCTGGGCCTAGCAGCTCCCAGAAGGGCGTGAAGGCCCCGAAGAGGTGGAGAGGACCCGCCTCATTACAGAGTCAGAATCGCTGCCAGAGCACATGCGGGGACAGGGACTCAGCGGCTGGGAAGAGGCCCTCGAGGAGGAGTCTGGCGTGGGGGGCCAGGCCTCAGCTGTGCCCACCCCTGACCGCTGGGGAGGGGTCGAGTGGCTCTGAACTCCTCTGCTGCCCTCAGGACACGTGATCTCACTCATTCTAGGGGACCCCTGGCCAAGGAGCAGCTTCTCACCCTCGTGCCACTGGGGACAGACGCATCCTAGGAACACGTGGCTGCTTGCACACGCTGCGCCAAACCCCGAGGCCTCTTCCCCACCTGGTCGCCCCAGCTGCAGGCTGGGGCCCAGGACCCGCCGCCCACTGACTGACTCACGGCTTTCCTAGCCTGAGAAAGCTGGGTGCCAAGCATCCACCGCGAGCTAGAGGGCTCCCACTGCAAGCTAGAGGGCTCATCTGGGCTGATGGGGCTGGGAGGTAGCACAGCTACCCCATAACTGCCCAGGAGCAGGGGGCACACAGCGGGGTGGGGACGTGAAGGGGGGGACTCGCCCCCCTGAACATGGGGGAGACTGGGCTGCCCTGCTGGCCGGGACCTGGGGGCGGGGCCGGGGAGCTCACGTCTTTGGAGGGCTTGCGGAGGATGTCCCCCACGCCACCGCCGTTGCGCAGCCCGTGGTTCATGACGGTGACGATGCACATGAGCAGGGTGTCACAGGCCCGCTCCGTGCTGTCCGGCTCCTCGTCCTCTACAAGTGGAGCACGTGCTCAGCCCCGGCCAGGAGTCTGCCTCCACCCCCACTGCACCCCACTCCCGAGACACACTGCCCTCACCTGCCAGGACCTCAGGCACAGAGACTCCTGAGTCACAGTCTACGTTGTCCCCACTGCACGTGTTCACAAACGTGGCAGCTCCGTGTGGCATCCCCAGGGGGTTGGCTGGAGGGGACAGGGTCAAGGTCAGGAGGTCCAAGGACCTGGCCTCATCATGTCCCTAGTTGTGACTCCAGCATCACCTCCTCCAGGAAGCCTGCCCTGATGCTACCAGCTCCCCACTGTCGGGCTATAGTGAAGGGTCTACGTGTACCTGCCCCTGCAGGGTTGCGCTCCAAGGGCAGGGGAGGGGCCCTGCACCCCCAACCCTGGCACACGGGCAGCTCCCACAAGTACTGCTAACCAGAGTGACTCAAGCCTATCCCACCCTCCACAGTCTGTCCCAGGAAAGAAGGAGGCAGGTTGGTGTGAGTTAAGACTCCAGCCAGAACCCAAGAAGAGAAACAGGGGGGCCTGGCGGGATAAGCGCTCCGCTTGTGCAGGCCTCTCATCCCCACCCCCTCCCAGGAGAGGCACCACAGACCTCTGGAGTGGTTGCCGGGCAGCCGGTCCACCTCAAGGATGAAGTCGTCCTTGAGGAAGAGGAAGCCGACGATGGAGAAGAGGTAGACCAGAATGAGGGCCAGCAGGGCGGTCAGCAGGATGGAGCGGCCGTTGCGGGTCACGCTCTTGATGACGTTGAACAGCGTCTCTTCGCGGTAGATGAGGTCAAAGAGCTGCGCGGCAGAAAAGACACGGCTGGACCCACAAGCTGCCTGCTTCCCACTGGGTCCCACAACTCCCCCAAAGAGGTCTGCGCTTAGGCAGGTGGAACCAGGCCCACAGGCCCATCGGGGGTGACATCTCCAAGGAACCCCGAGTCCTAAAGCCCCAGAAGGAGGGGGCCCAGGGAAAGCATGAGGGCAGAATGAGCACCGAGGGCGGAATGAGCACCAAGCGCGGCCGGAGGAAGACGGCCAGCTCTGACAGCACGCTCACTACCTGCAAGGAAGCTCTACAAGACTGTCGTGCAGCAGCTCACTTCACCCTCACAGCTATTCTGGAGAACAGGTGCTGTTAATGATCCACGTTACAGATGGGGAAACTGAGGCACGGGCAGTTAGGAAACCTGCCCAAGGTTACACAGCTAGGAGGGGCCACACCGGGATGGAAACCCCGATGGTCTGGCTCCAGGCTTGAACCCCCACTGTACAGGGGAGATGGGACCATGAGGAGCCATCCGTTTTTGAAGGCCAGGCTGGGTCCAGCAGATGAGGACACTGGAAATCCTCTCCTCCCAGCCAGCAGCAAGAGGCCTGGTGCTGGGGAACTGCCAGCAACAGGCAGGAAGCCCCAGCCGCCCATCCTCCCTGCCCAGCCCCAGCCCCACCGGGGCCTCACCAGGATGCTGTAGAAGAGCTCGTGGGCGAAGAGGCCCAAGACACTCGTCAGGATGTAGCCCACGTGGTACAGGAACTCCATGTCCATGACCATGGCCTTATAGCCCCGGATGAAGGTGCCACGGTTGCCCACGAAGCTCACCACGAACACGATCTTGTTCGTCAGCTGTGGGCAAGTGCAGGGCATGGGGGCTGGTGCCCTACCTCCCACCCTGAACCCCCCACTCCCGGGGCCAGGCCCAGAGCAGAGGCCAGGTCTTCAGGAGAGTGGGTCTGAGCTGGTCTTGCTCAGCATGGGAGACATGGCATTAATGAAGATGCTCCCTGAAATGCTTTCGGGACTAGAATAGAGAAAGGCCCCTGGGGGACCCCAGCTTCAGGAAGAAGTGAAAAGTGAGTGTCAGTCACTCAGTCGTGTCCGACTCTTTGCGACCCCATGGACTGTAGACCACCACCAGCTCCTCTGTCCGTGGGATTCTCCAGGCAAGAATACTGGAGTGGGTTGCCATTCCCTTCTCCAGGGGAGTTTCCTGACCCAGGGATCGAACCCAGGTCTCCTGTAGATTCTTCATCGTTTGAGCCACCGGAAAGAAAGTAAGATGCAAGAAAAGGAGAACAGGTCAGAGAAGAACACCCTTGGCCTTTATGATAATTAAGTTACGAAAAGGTACCCCCCACTTGCTTGAGGCACTTTATTTCTATCTGTCAGGAAACTGTCATAACACGTAAATCTTTGATGTCCTCAATGTGCCTTCGGGCAGTGCACAACTAACTCTGGGTACCCAGCAGCCCTGAAGATGGTGCCCCAAAGTGGTTCCTGGCTGGCTGGCTGGCTCTGTCTGCTGCCTTGAGTTGTCCAGGAGAATGGAGAAGACAGAGTGGTCCCAACCTCGGGTCTGTAATGATCCCGGCGCAGGGACCGAGGGATGGGGCAGAGCAGTGGCCAGTGGGAGGCAGCAGGCCCGCTTCAGGTCCGACTACGTGATGAACCCTGAGGGGTGGGGGCTAGGGTCCTCTGGCACTCACGTTGAGGGCACCCAGGATGTTGAGCGTGGGCCCAATGCCCAGGTAGTAGATGGAACGCAAGATGAGCGCCACGATGAGGGGGCGGATGCTGTAGCGCTTGGTGAACAGGGCCGCGATGGAGAAGCAGATGAGGATCCAGAAAAGCAGCGAGATGAGCGGGGAGCCCAGCACGCCTGGGGGCCCGAGAGTAGAGACAGGGCGGCTCACTCACACCCACCCACCCCACAGACCCCAAGAAGCCTCCCCCTTCCCGGAAGCCTTCCCTATAAGTTGCTCACCTGGCTGCAGGGCTCCACCCATCACCCCTGCCTCTGGAGGAGGTGTTGCTACCACCTCCAGCTGCTGCTACCAAACTGCTCTCTGCCTTACACGTGTGTGTGCATGCTGTCTCCAGAGCTCACGAGCCCTGTCTGCCCCGGTGATAAGATGCAGAACCCAAAGGGCACTGCTCCCACGCTGCACCCAGTCCCCTCGGGGCCTGGCCGGCCCCAAGGCCCTGCTCACATCAGAGGAGGGGCTGTGGAAGGCTCAGGGCCCTCCGCCTGCCCTGAGGTGTCCTCACCTGTGGACGCGCCCTCCACATAGGGGTAGAAGAAGGCAATGATGATGTTGATAAAAACTGCCAGGTTGAAGGAGATGCTGCCCCAGAGAGTCATGCGGCGGGAGAACCAGTAGATGAGTGGCATGCCTGGGAGAGGCGGGGGCAGGCAAGGGGGGGTCCTTGGTTAATATCATCTGCCCACCCCAGGCGGGGGCCACCAGCCTCAGGCCTCAATTCAGGAGCAAAACATGATTGGGTCCCTCCTTGGAGTGGTGGTGGGGCCCTCACCAGAAGGTGAGGGAGGCGTCAGGGGCGTGAGGGAGGCGTCAGGGGGGGGG
>SJXO01005498.1:146365-164676 GCA_006408615.1 Connochaetes taurinus | reverse complement strand
TACGCGTTCACCCACCTCGTGCCCCCGGTGCAGGCTGGGGCCCAACGCATAGCGGGATGAGGAGCTGGGCATCGAGAAGGAGGCCACGCGGCCTGCGGGGTGAGGCCTGGTGAGGCTGGGGCTTCTGGGAGTGCTCAGACCCTCGCCCTCATCCTCCGTTCCCACGCTCACAACTCAGCCCACCCACCTTGCCTCCCGCCCCAGTCCGCCTGACCTTTGGAGGTGGGGTCTGCCTGCTCACGGTCCTCGCGCGGCTGGCTGCCCAGGTCGCTCATGTTGACGGCCACTGTGGACTTGGTCTCCTGCTGGGCCCGCTTCATGCGGTCGTGCAGCACCTTGAAGAAGCGCTCTGACTTCTTGTCACTCGTCATCAGGTTGTAGAAGGATTTCTGGGGAGAACGGGGAGATGGAGGGGCAGGGCGCCTCAGCACTGGGCCTGGGTGCGGTCCCAGAAGGCTCCCTCCTGTGCTGCAGGGTCAAGGCGGGGGAGACAGACTTCCCGGTGCCCTGGGCCTGAGACCAGCAGAGGTAGAGGGGGAGGGCTAGCGACTGCCATGTGGGAGGCCTGCACGAGCTTCCTGCCCACTGACACCTGCTCTGGCTCCCCATCAGTTCCCCACACAGCAGCCAGAGGGGTCACTCTGAAGTCCAAGTCACATCCCTTCTCTGCTCAAAACCCTGCAGCTACCCCATCTCCCCAGAGGCAAGCCCAGGCCCACGGGGGCCACAAGGCCACGTGATGACCTGCCACCCCCCTGACCCCACTGCCTACCCCCCCTCCCCCACCCCCTCTGTTTCACCGCTTCCGCAGCCTGCTCTGCCCCCTGCCCCCTGTCCCCCTTCTCCACGTACTCACTTCCAGGTCCTCATTCAAACGTTCCCCTCCCAGGGGCCTTCCCGATGACTCCTCCTAAGACTCCCCTGGCCCGGCACCCCCAAAGCCCCTTCGTGCATTATCGCCGTCCGCATGCTCTCAGTATCACATGGGGACTGCAGGAAGGGACTGCTGTCCCCACTAGGATACAAGAACTAAGGGAACATAGGTTCTGGCTCTCTTGTCCTAGAGCCTAGAACACTGCCAGGCACACAGAGGCACTCACTCAACATAAACTTATCAGAATGAATGAACAAATGAACAGAGGTAAGACCATCAGAGAGGGCTTTTGGAGAAAGCAGGTTTTTAGTTGGATACCAAAGGCTAAGGAGCATGTGGGAGGGCAGGGAAGGAGGCCTGAGCAGAGGCTGAGAGGCAAGAATGGTGGACATAATTGGGGCAGAGATGGTGGGCAACAGGCCCAGGCCGGGATGGAACAGCGCAGGGGTGTAGGATGGAAAAGGGCCATGTGACACAGAGCAGACACAGGAGGCAGAGCCGCTGAGTAGTCGGACTGGCACTGCCCCCTGGGGCTGGATGCCCGCCCACAGGGCCTCATCGACTGGCACACCTGAATCTCAGTGTTGCCGCCGTCCAGCAGGCGGATGGCCAGGCCAATGCTCTCCTGGAAGATCTTCTCGTTCTTGGTGCTGGTGATGAGGTCACACACCAGCTTGGTGGCCCCCTCCTTGTCCAGCCGGCACTGGGTGGCTGCGATCGCCGACCAGTCTTGGTCCAGGCCTGGAGGCAGGAAACTCACTTAGGGAGGAGCGTGGAGGGAGGGGAAGCAAAGGCCTGGGGTGAACTGGCTCCCCAGAGGCCTAGCAGGGGGGACGCAGGACTGACCGGTGCCCATGGGGTCCGGGAGGTCCCCCCTTGAGCTGGACTTCCGGTTCTGGAGGTAGTTTTGTAGCAGCATCTTGCGCAGCTGGTTGCCCTGCAGGGAAGGGAGCGCGCGAGGCCCATGGCAGCCCATCTCACCCTTTGCCATCCAGCCAGGCGGTCCCGGCCCTGAGCCCCCGTGGCCAGGCCCGCCCGGCGCCCAGCCCCCCAGGCACTCACCCGGTCCCCGTACTTGGTCTTCTTCAGCAGCATCTGCTGCAGCGTCCTCAGCACCTTGACGCACAGCTTCTCCTCCGACTCCATAAGGTCCTTGGTGTGCTGGATCAGCCTGGCCGCAGCAGAGGGGGTCGTGCTCGGGGCAGCTTCTTACCACCTGCACAGCCACCGCCCCCAACCCCCCAGGCCTTCCCCACCCTGGGCCATCGTGCCCCTGAACCCCCAGGCCCTGGATCAGCACTCACTTGGACAGGAAGCCCCCGCTCTCGCAGCGCTGGTAGGCCTCACTGCCCTCTAGGAAGAGCAGCTCGGGCCAGTGCAGGACGTCCACCAGCACGGACAGCTCGGCCTGCACCAGGGGCCTCAGCCGCTCCTCCAGGGCAGTGATGATGTCCTGCAGTGGGCAAGGCGGGGTCACCGCTGGGCGAGCTGCAGGCCACCCAGGCCCAAGAGATGACCAGGGCGTGACCACCATTCCCCAGCACCAAAGGGCCCCACAGACTGACCGCCCTCATCTGAGGGCCCTGGGCCCGCAGAGCCGCCGGGCACAGAGCGGGGCACCTGGCTGCTCGGAGCCCCCAGCACACCCTGGCCTTTCCCCCACCCGTCCTCTAGCTCCGTGCGGACCTGGGCAAGCCCCTCGCCCTCTCTGGGCCTCAGTCTTCTGCCACGGGAGGACAGTGACCCACCACGCCCCGTCTGGAAGCCAGTGAGACAGTGTAAGGGTGAGAGAGAAACATGAAGGTGCTATCTCGAGCAAGAGGCGTCCCAGCCCCCTTGGTGAGAGCCAGCCCTGGAAGGGAGCCCCTGCCCCTGGCGGCCCCCAGGATGGGACAAGCTAGCCAGCTCCCTCCGGGCGGGAATGGACAGTCCAGAAAGGACCCAGCCCGAGCACAGGCCTGTCCAGAAGCAGCCCTGCCACAGCACCCCGCCCACCTGCAGCTTCTCGATGATGTTCTTGTAGTCCCACTGGTTGGCTGTGGGCATGACACGGGGGAAGGCCCGCGTGGCCGTCTTGTAATTGGAGGCATTCCGCTGGGCAGCAGCCACACAGCTGGCGCCACTGCTGAGCAGTGAGCTGATGTGGGCATCCAAGTCCATGGGCAGCGAGATGGCCCGGCCCTTGGCTGAGGGGAGAGGGGTCGGGGTGCTGGAAGGCTGGCGGGGGCTCAGCCAGAAGAGCCAGGCTCAGGGGGGCAGGGCTGAGGGTGCTGGGGCCCCCACACTGGTCCCCACTTGGACTGAGGTGCCCTCTTCCCTTTGGGGGATAAAAAGAGGGAGTTCTTGCCTCTTCATTTCTACCCTGGCTCCATGCGGACCCCTCCCCTCCACTCTACCCACCTCCCTAACAACCTACAGCCTCCTTCCTGCCTGAGACCATTTGTAAGCCTGTAAAACTGTGCTTGAGGATATCCCCCAGCACTCTCTTCTGGGGAACTGACTCAGAGCAGAAAACAGCTTCTCTGGATTGCCAGATGGCAGTTACACACCAAGAAGGACTTACTGAGCACCACCTAGGAGCAGCTGATGGATGACCGTGAGGATAAGGTATTTACTGGGAGGGCAGGCATCCCCGGGGCGGAAGCAGGGGAGCGGAGGGGTGGTGGGGGCTGCCCAGCGCCCCGGGACACTCACCCACCATGGCGAGGGTCCGGATGCAGGCCTCTACGGAGCCCTTGTGCTGCTGCTGCAGCCACGGACACTCGAGCAGCCGCATGGTGGACTGCAGCAGCTGTACCACGATCGTCTGGTGCGTCTGCAGGAGGCAACGTGCCTGCTGCTGCAGCCTGGCCCGCCCTCCTCCCTGGGCAGCCCCGCACCCCGGGCCCAGGCTCACCGAGTCTGGGTGTAGGGAGAGGGACAGGACCACCAATAGCTACCATGGGCCTTTGTGCCAGTTGGAAAAAAGCACCCCCTTTCCTCTCAGCAGTGCACAACCTGCCCAACTGTACATGGCACCCCTGTGAGAACTCCCCATGGTCCAGGCCTGGGGCTTGTAACTATTGCTGACCCTTTTCTTCCTTTAAAAAAGTTCCCAATAAATTAAATGCTGTGGAAAGGGGAAATATTTACATGGTTCTAAACAAAAAAGTTATGAAAAGGAACCCTTCGCGAATTCCCTGGCCGTCCGGTGGTTAGGAATCCTTGCTTTCACTGCTCAAGACCAGGGTTTGATCCCTGATTGGGGAACTAAGATCCCTCAAGTCACATGGCACAGCCGAAATAAATAATAAAATAAAAATTAAAAAGGAATACTTCAGGGAGTCTTGCCCCCACCCGTGAACCTCTCACCCCACTCTCTCATTCTCTGCCCTGTCGCTGGTAAGAGACAGGGAAAACTGACACAAATCACCAAGTCCCAGAGGGGTCCGAGGGGCCAGACCCATGTGTCAAACAAGCCCATCCTGGCTGGAAGAGTGGGACCCAGCGCTTTCTTGCTATTCTAAGACACACTATCCCTGCTCCACCCTTAGCCCCTCTACCTACAGGCAGCCCTCTGATTGGTTTTCTGCATGTTCTTCTGGTGCTTATGAATTAGGTAGCAGGCTCCTTCCTCAAGGGGCTCTGGGGCTGTGACCTGGCTCGAGTCTGAGGACTGACTGGGGGGCTATGACTCTCAGACATCCAAGTCCAACACCTGTTCACAGCCTAGAGCTCTTCTGCAGAGGAGCAAGGCCAACTTGGAAGATTCTTCACATCCGACTCCCCTGCTTCAGCTCTGCCAGCCACTGTGGTGAGCATCACCTTGTCTCTGGTGGGTAACGGCCGCCAGGTGTCCCTGGCCACCCCGAGACCCAGGCGAATCTAGGAATTCCTGACCTGTGGCAGTTCCCACCGTAATTCCCGACCCACAGAAACTATGAGGTAATGCATGTTTGTGGATTGGGGGCAATTTGTTACACAGCATTGACAACTAACGCACTGCAAGGAAACGGGAATATGCCCACTCTGGCTCCCCCGCCCCGAAGCCGCCAGCAGCAGGCGCCCACCTGCAGAGAGGTGCTGTTCTCAGAGAACGGGGAGCTGAAGAAAGCGCTGATGGTGTCCAGCACGACGGTCAGCACGTACTTCTCCAGGGCGGGGTCAGCCAGGCGCCTCTCACGCTTGCTGCAAACCTGGGATAGGAGAGACCGATGCCTGGGGACCTCTCCACTCACGCCCCACGACGGAGGCGGCCAGGTCCCCCTCCAGGGGCCAGCTCGGGCCCACGCTCCCACAGGCACACACCCGAGCCATGTCCAGGGTGAAGTTCTCAAAGAGGGTCCAGATGTGGTTGCTGGTGTAGATCTTGCCTCCCCCCCTCCCATCCCCGTCCCTCCCCTCCCTGAGCAGGACCGAGGGGCTGCCCCGGCCCGGCCCCCCCACGCTTGCATCCCCACCTCGGTGATGCAGTCCTCGTGTGTCACCACAGACACCACATCCTCCAGGGGCAGCAGGGACGTGCACTTGATCTCGGTGTACACGTTCTTGCCCTCGGCGCAGGCGGCCAGCAGGTCCACCAGGGAGATGTGGTACATGAGGGGGCTGTGGTCCTCCACGCCGTCGCGGGCAGCCTTCATCATGTCCAGCAGGTGGGCCAGCGAGGCCTTGTCGTTGTAGAACACGACCACGTCGTCACCTGCATTGGTCAGCTGTGGGCAAGAAGAGGGCACGTCGGGCCCCTCAGTCCAGCAGGCCCGGGGCCCCAGCCCTCACCTGCCCTCCCCAGGGCAAGACCTAGGGAGATGTGGTACATGAGGGGGCTGTGGTCCTCCACGCCGTCGCGGGCAGCCTTCATCATGTCCAGCAGGTGGGCCAGCGAGGCCTTGTCGTTGTAGAACACGACCACGTCGTCACCTGCATTGGTCAGCTGTGGGCAAGAAGAGGGCACGTCGGGCCCCTCAGTCCAGCAGGCCCGGGGCCCCAGCCCTCACCTGCCCTCCCCAGGGCAAGACCTGGGCTCTGAGCCCAGCCTGCACCCAACACGCAGGAAAACTCTCCCCCGCCTGAGTGTCTGGGGTTTCCTGGCCCTCGGGGCCCTAGGCTGGTATCTCAGACCCTCTGCTATCAGCTGGGACATCGAACCCCAGACCCAGGAAGGACCTCCTTCCTCTAAGGAAAGGAATCCCACTCGGGCTTGTCTCAGAGGCGCCTCCGCCAGGAAGCCCGTTGTAAGCCCGACTCATGCTGTCCTTCCCTGTGCTTCCACCGCTGTAATTTAAACCCTCCAGGAGCTGCGTCCCTGTTGTGTCAGCAATTCTGTTCTTCACAGTTAATATAACAACAGCAGTCAGGAACGAACCCCGCACGGCACTCCCAGACCCCACGGCTCACCGATTAAGTTCCTCATCTCCCTCTGGCGTTTCCTCCTTTCTCTCCCTGCCCCTCCCCAGGCTGTAAGATTCTCCGGGGCAGAGAGCATGTCTGTTCCAGATTTAGGCTCAGCCCCTCATTCTTCATTTCTTTACTGAGCACCTACTATGCACCAGACACCGGGGCCCTGGCAACACGCACAAAGGCTGTGATCCGGCCCCGCTGCGGCTCCTGCCCGCAGAGCTCATACTGGAGTGGTTTCGCCCAGGGGTACACGGCGCCTGGCACGCAGCAGGTGCTCCGTGACTTGTAAATCAACGAGGAATGACAAACGAAGGAATGGGCGCCTGAGCTCTCTCAGGCCTCTGACCTGAATTCCACCAGGCACCTGAGCTCCCCCAGGCCCAGCTCTGTTAGGCCGCAGCCCGAGTTCTACTGCCCCAGCCTCAGCGTCTCAGCCCTGTCCCCGTGCCCCCCCGGCAGCCCAGCGCCCCCTGTGACCCGAGTTCTGCTCCCCCAGCCTCGGCGTCATGATCATGTCCTGGCACTTCTTGACGTACTTGCCCTCGGCCTTGATGACGGTGTGCAGGAAGTCCAGGTACTGCACGTGGCGCCCGTGCGTGGCCAGCAGGTGCACGAAGTGCTGCAGGACGGGCTCCCCGATCTCGGAGCAGAGCTGGTGGTTGTTCAGGAAGATGTGCTGCATCGTCTCCGCCTCCAGCAGCTGCGGGCAGGCGGGGCGGCCGTCAGAGAGGGGGTTCTGGCGCTTCCCCCCGCCCGCCGCCTGACCCCGCGCCCTCACCCCCGGCGTGAGGAAGAGGTGCAGGTGCTTGTGCAGCAGGGCCTGGTTGCCGGGGTTCCCTGCGCAGAACTTCTGCAGGAACTGGTGTGTGTAGCGCAGGATCTCCATCATCTTGGCGTCGCCCTGGATGTGGAGAGCAGGGCAGAGGGTGCCCAGGCCAGGCCCGGTGTGGGGGTGGGTCAGGGCTCAGCACCGGGACCCCAAGGTGGCCAGGTTCAAGGTGGGTCAGGAGACGAAGATGTGGGAGGAACTGAGGGTCAGAGCCTGAGATGAGGATGGAGTCGGGGAGCAAGGCTAAGGGGTCAGGTCAGGTGAACACTGAGGGGGTGTCAGAGCCTTAAACCTGGGGGCAGATCAAGATCACCATGAGTCATAGGAAGGGGTCTATGGTTGAGATGAAGCTATGTTTGGAGTCAGGGGCCAGGGTGGGCTTAGGGACAACCAGGGTAAGGCTAGGGTGAAAACTCAAAGTCGGGGGTCAAGGAAAGGCTGGGGTCAACATAGGTCAGGGTAATGAAGCTGAAGGTCAAAGGTTAAATGAAGCTGAGGGTGGGCTTCCCTGGGGACTCAGTGGTAAGGAATCCACCTGCCCGTGTAGGAGACACAGGTTGGATCCCTGATCAGGAAGATAACCACATGCCAAGGCGCAACCAGGCCCGTGCTCCACAGCTACTGAGCCTGTGCTCTAGCGCCCGGGAGCCACAACCATTGACACCCAGCGCTGCAGCTACTGAAGTCAGCACCCTGGAGCCCGCCTCCTCAGCTAGAGAAGCCGCCGCAGCGAGAAGGCCGAGCAGCACTACCAGAGGGTTCCCTGATCAGGAAGATAACCACATGCCAAGGCGCAACCAGGCCCGTGCTCCACAGCTACTGAGCCTGTGCTCTAGCGCCCGGGAGCCACAACCATTGACACCCAGCGCTGCAGCTACTGAAGTCAGCACCCTGGAGCCCGCCTCCTCAGCTAGAGAAGCCGCCGCAGCGAGAAGGCCGAGCAGCACTACCAGAGGGCAGCCCCCACTCACGGCAACCAGAGAAAAGCCACGGAGCAACAGAGACCCAGCACAGCCAAATTTAAAAAAAAAAAAAAATTTTTAATGAAGCTGGAGTATGAGGATTAGTGCAGAGAGGGAAATAGAAGCTAGGGTCAAGGTCATGAACCAGGGTGAGGCGGGAGTCAATTCAAGGTTCAAATGGATCAAGATGAGGGGTGGAAGGTCAAAGGTCAAGAATACTAAGATGGGATTCAAGGGTCTTGGCATGTGGGGCAGGCCAAAGTAAAAGGTCAGGGTGAGGCAGGTCAGGTCGGCATCAGGGGGTCAGTGTGCAGTTTGGGGTGGGTCCGGGTTCAGGGTGCAGCTGCCCTGGGGAGTCAGAGGTCAGAGGTCGGGCTCACCTTGTCGTAGGGGATCTGCAGCAGGTCCAGCATGACCTTGTGGGCATCCATGTTCTTGAGCAGCCGCTGCTGTTTCTTCCTCATCTGCTCCCCCACGCCACACATCTTGTTCAGCCGCTCCAGTATCTGCGGGGTGGGGGGAGGGTGAACCCAGAGCCCCTGCCCACTTCCTCAGGCTCCCCCCAGGGCCAACCGCAGCGGAGCCGCAGCTCCCACGGGGCCAGGAAGAGGGAAGGGGGCCGCAGTCACTGAACCCGATCGACACAAGGCCGCAAGCACGGAAAAGCCGATTCCACTCGCAAAAGTCAACAGAACAACTTGACTGTGAAGTGGAATTTCACTGAACTCCTTCAGCTTTAAAATAATTCCATCTGGACCTTGGCAGGGCTGTGTTTAACACTCGGGGAATGCTGGAGGATTTCCTGCAAGCCAGCTGGAGTTGAGGCAGGAGAGGAGGCATGGGGCCTCTGGGGCAGGGCGCCCGCAGACCCACCCCCAGGATGCGGCCACTCACGCCCTTGACGATCTGGTAGTTCTCGCTGCTCTTCTCCCCAGGCGGGTGCAGAAAGCCCTCCTCGTCTGTGGGCCGCTGGGGGAACGGGGGAGCGGGGTCAGCCAGGCCCGGCCTCCCAGGGCCCTGCCCTGGCCCCCACACCCCGCGCACCTGCTTCTTGTCTTTGGCGGGGCCGGCCTCCCCCTCCTCGCCCTTGCTGGTGCCCTTCTTGTCCACCCACAGCTCTGACTTCTCCACCATCGTCCGCAGTCGGTCCAGCTCAGACTTGATCACCTTGTAGTTCTCCACGTCCTGGGCCGAGATCAGCAGCTGCACCTGAAGGTCGACCACAGGCGTGCCTGGTGAGATGGGCACCCCCAAGTCCACGGCCTCGTCGAGACGCCCAGCACCTGCCCTGTCCAGGCCTCTCTGCTCCTGGCCTCTCCTCTCCACCCCCGCTCCTCTCCACCGAGCCAGATCCGACCCGGTGTTTAGGGCTCTGCTCTAAGTCTACCGCCTCCAGGAAGCTTTCCCTGATTGGCCGCAGACGTCCCTGCATCCCTGGTCATGAGCTATCTCATCACCTGGCTTCAGTTACTCAGTGGCTCATGTCACATGCTGCTGTGGCCTGTCACCTGTTCACAGAGAACAGAACAGGGCAGAGCAAAGCATACTGGCATCACCGAGTGCTGGGACCTGAACCCTGACTCCGTCACCACCTCATTTGCTCTGGGTCTGTGGGTAAGGGAGGAAAGCTCCCCCGGGCCTCAATTTCCCCCATCAGTAAAGCGAGAATGAGAGTCGAAACCCCGCTGTCAGGCTGCTTAGAGAATTCCACGAATGCAGACCCAGTGCTCAGCGCCTGGGGCCTAGCGCACCTCTTAAACACCAGTGCCCTCTCACTGGGAGCTGTCAAGACTGCGTGACGTCACAGCGACAAAGCTAGTCCCCTTGGTAAGAGGTGACTTTGTGCCAGGCATGATGCGAAATAGCACAGGTGCCCATGGTAGAGTTCGCAATCTAGAATGTGCTGTTTGCCTCATAAGACATGACATCAGGCCTGGAGTCAGGCTGAGAGGAGATCAAAGTTGCCAAGACTCGAGGCAGTGTTACCTGCAAGGAGCTCAGCAAGGCCAGACCCCAGGGATGTATCTCAGGCTGCCCCATCCTCGTTTCCCCCACCCAGCGCTCAGTGTGTGGCCAGGGCCAGGTGACCCTGTGGCCCCCAGGAAGACCTCTCAGGCCTTCCTCCCCAAGGGCTGGGTGCTCCATTGGGGGAGGGGGGAGCACCTCCCCGAGGGCTGGCTGCTCCATCGGGGGAGGAGGGAGCACGTCCCCAAGGGCTGGGTGCTCCATCGGGGGAGGGGGGCGCACCTCCCCGAGGGCTGGGTGCTCCATCGGGGGAGGGGGGAGCACCTCCCCGAGGGCTGGAGGCTCCATGGGGGGAGGGGGGCGCACCTGCTTGAAGGTGTGCATGACCTCCTGGCGCTGGCTGAAGTGCTTGAAGAGCAGCTGCAGGGCCCCTGAGACCAGCGGGGCGTAGTCATGCATGGTGAGGTGGATGAGCACGCGCAGCAGCATGCGGCCGCCCTCGTCGTCCACCTCCAGCATGCTGCTGGTCTTCCTGCGGGGAGGGGAGGGTGTGATCGTCAGGGGATACACAGGCTCCCTGCCACCTGCCAGACAGCCAGGGCACCATGTCCCCCTGCTGACTTTGCAAACAGCCACCACCATGAGCACCTCCAGGATCCCCGTGTGGGCGCCCTGTGGGGATGCAGCTAAGCCCAGGACTCTCACAGGAGACCCACAGACCCCCCCCCAAGGGATTCACGGAAAGAGGCTCAGGCCACAAACAGAGGCGAGAGGAAAGCTGATCTTTGTTTTCACCAACCTCTCACCAAAATGTAGTGTTTCTTTCGGTGAGAAAAATGAGCAGTACCTGTGACTCTGTCACCAATAAAAAAATCACAGATGCTTTCCCATCACTTCAGAGTTGTTACAGAAATTGCAAAATATCATTTACATTCAACACGACTTCAAAGCAATGGTACTAATTACACCTCCGGTGCGGATTGTTATTTCATGTGTTAATAAAGAAGCACATATATAACTGTCACTTCAAATTTGTTTTCTCCAATATTTTGATAACTGCATCCCAATGCCACTGATTTCCTTTGTAATAATAATCCTATGTGCGTTGCATTCTGAATTTTAAAATGCTACTCCAGGAACTCCCTGGCGGCCCAGTGGTTAGGACTCTGTGCTTTCACTGCCGAGGGCCTGAGTTCAATCACTGGTGGCAGAACTAAGATCCTGTAAGCTGCGCAGCGTGCCAGAAATTTAAAAAAATAAAAACTCCATCCTGGGAAGGGAGCCAAAGGCTTCACCAGACGCCAAGGGTACGGCACAGAAATAGTTAAGAGCCCCCAGCTCCTGGAGTGACGCCCACTCCCTTGAAGAGCAGCCTGGCCTCCCTGCTGTGGACACAGGGAGGCACCTCCAGCTACCTGGCCCAGCTCCTGACAAATAAACAGGCACAACTGCCCTGAGTGCAGGCAGGGGATGGCCAGAATGACACTGGGGCCCAAGGAGCCCCGGTATCACTGGGTTTAGGCAGGCAAGGGAGAGTCAGAGCACAAAGCCGGGGGACCTCTACCCCAAGGCCTGGCAAGGGTCTGCAGGAAGATTAACCAAGGAGTGAAGGGTCTCCAGCCTGTATCCTCATCACCCACCCAACCCCACCCACACCGCCTGCCTCACCCCCAGCCTCACCCCACTCCAAACATGGCCTCCGCCTGCTCCCCAATGCGGTCCAGGTTCATGTTGGCGGCTGCAGGGAATAAGAGGGGGCAGATGGAGGCTGAAGGCTGTATGCACGCAGGACAATGGGGAGCACAGGGAGAGGGAGCAGGGTGACGCCGAGACCACCCTCGCCTCCACACTGGCCGGGCGGCCGCCCACCCCTCTGCCTGCCTCCCCTGGGGGTGGAGGCGGAACCGCCCAGGGCAGGGACCCGTGGGGCAGCCCACAGACCTGCAGGCGCGAGCGGGATCCTGGCTGGGGGAGCAGGCCTGGCTCAGCCTCTCACTGACGATGGTCGTGGGCAAGCCCCTGCCTCCAATGGGCCTCAGTTTCCCCATTTAGGAACTAGAGGGGATGACCCCTGCCCTGCTCCCTCTCTGGGATGAGTAAGTGGGACAACGGGGAGGAAAGGCCCTTGCAGCCTGGGAAACAAGGGCAGGGCAGGGGCGCTGGCCAGAGGTGGCCCCAGACCGCAGCCCCTTGTGGTGCATCTAGTCACGCAGCCTCAGCCTGAAATTGGGGTGAAGGGAGGGGTGGGGGCTCACTGGTGGAGTCGAAGGCAGGGGCCGTGCCATCGGCCCCACTGTCCTGCATGGGAAACACCTCCACGAACTCCTTCTTGAAGACGGACAGCAGGTAGGAGATGCGGTAATCCAGGCGGACGTTGAGGATGAACTGGAGAAGGGGGGAGGATGGGGTGAGGACAGGTCTGAGACCAAGCTCGTGACAGGAGTGAGGGGCCACCCCGGACGAGCCCTGGCGCTGGGGAGGCCCCGCACAGAAGCACGGGACTCCGTGGGCCATCACAACCAGGGCAGCGAGACCCCTCTCCCCTGGGAATGCAAGCTGGCACAGGCGCATGGAGGACTGTCTGGAGGGTCCTCAGAAAGCGACAAACAGAGCTGCCATACGATACAGCAATCGCACTCCTGGGGATGCACCCAGACAAAACTGCAATTCAGAAAGATGCAGGCGCCTCTGTGTTCACAGCGGCACTGTTCACAGCAGCCAAGACAAGGAGGCAACCTGAAGGCTGATCGACAGAGGGATGGAGAAAGAAGATGTGGGTGTGGGGGTGTGGGTGTGTGTGTGATGGAGTACTGAAGTGAAGTGAAATCGCTCAGTCGTGTCCAACTCTTTGCGACCCCATGGACAGTAGCCTGCACCAGGCTCCTCTGTCCATGGGATTTTCTAGGCAAGAGTACTGGAGTGGGTTGCCATTTCCTTCTCCAGGGAATCTTCCTGACCCAGGGATCGAACCAGGTCTCCCACATTGATAGACAGACGCTTTACCATCTGAGCCACCAGGGGACCTACTCAGCCATAAAAAAGAATGAAACGATGCCATTTGCAGCAACATGGATGGATGTAGATAGAGATCATCATAATAAATGAAGAAACTCAAGCAGACAAATACCATATAATACCACTTAACTGTGGAAACTAAAAAACACAAAGGAACCTACCTATGAGACAGAAACAGACTCACAGACAGAACAGACTTGCAGTTGCCAGGAGGAGGGGAAGTGGGGGAGGGAGGGAGTGGGAGTTTGGGGTTGCACATTATATTATATGCAATATAATACTGTGTTATATAATATACTATATTACATGTATATTATATATTACATTATATGTAATATAATTACATGTAACATGATGAAATATAATAGATGTAGATAATATATTATATATGTATATAATATATGGCAAACTATTATATGTAGAACAGACGAACAACAAGGTCCTACTGTATTGCATAGGGAACTACGTTTACTATCTTGTGATAAGCCATAATAGAAAAATATATAAAAAGAATGTATATATGTACATATAACTGAATCATTTTACTGCACAGCAGAAATTAATAACATTATAAATCAACTATACTTCACTAAAACATATAAATAAAGACTCCTCCTCCCAGGGAGGTCCAGGGTGCCTGTCCCCGGCTCCTACCCCACTGGTGGGGGTGGTACCTCCTCTCAGAACAAGGCAGACACCCCCCATCCTGGCCCACTCAGTCACTCCTTCCCAGGCTGGACGTGGACAGGGATAGGAAGGAAGCTCCCCAGATCCAGAGGACTGCGGTCCTCCCACCCCACTGTGTCAGACAGACCCTGGGCTTCCCAGGAGCCAAGGAATGTAGGGGAGCAGGGGAGGCCACTGCAGGGTGGGCTGACGACACAAGTTTCAGGCTCCTTTGCTGCCTCTGTCCTCTGTGTCAAGGGGCACAGAGCCTCAGGCCACACCCAGGACTCGGATCTGATAGCCCCCAGCCCCCGAAATGAGTCAGAAGCCCCCTTTTCTGACTCTCCTAAGCAGACCCTGCCCAGACGGGGTCCCCAGGAAGGGCACATCACCCTTCCCACCCCGTGGTGGCAGCACAGCAAAAGCAAGGGTCCTTCTCCCTCCTCAGGACCCGTCAGCCCCTTCCCCAAGTGCTGCTGGGGGCCTCAGACCAAGAAGAAGGCTGACTGTGTCCACCCCACCAGGAAATGGGCTCTCAAACCTCTAGCTCTGCCTCAAAGTCTGTGTGACTGCAGGAAAGTTCTTTCCCCACTTCCCTTTCCTCGTCTGTATGATGGGGGGACACAGCCAGACCTCGGTGCATACCAAGACCACCGGGAGGGCCTCTCACCACACAGACTGCGGGCCCGGCCTCCAGCATCTCTCATCCATAAATCTCGGGCAGGGCCCAAGAACCTGCATTTCTAAGTCCCCGGGTGAGGCTGATGCTGCCAGCCAGCGGACCCCACTTTGAGAGTCACTGGGCTAAACGGCTCCGCGTGCAGCCTCCCAGCACGCGATGCTGTGCTCTGAGGGGCTCCCCACCAACCCACCTGAACCTGCTCCCCGCCCCCGGCCTCTTCCCAGCACGCCCCACCACACTCCTGGCCCCGCCACCTGCAGTATTTCCAGGATCTTCAGCTTGGTCTCCATCACCACAATGTTCTCATTCTCCTCAAACTTGCTCCTGTCCAGCGGCTCAGGGGCCCCGGCGCCAGCAGGCAAGCTGGGGCCCCCAAAGACAGACTGCTTGCGGTGCAGCACCATGGTGGACATCATGTGCCCCACGCCCTGGATGGACCGCCGCACGTTCTTGCCTGTGGGGCGGGGAGCAGGAAGGGGGTCACGGCGGGTGCATGACAGGGGCACCTGGTCTACCTCTGTCCCCGTCATCTGCAGGGCAAAGCCACCCTAAGGCAGGGGCAGGGGTAACCTAGGAAGACTTCCTGGGGGAGGTGAGCTATCCCAAATCTGCGAAAAGGAGGGAGGGCTGAGCAAAGGTGAACCGTGTGGGGAGATGAGTGAGAATCCTCTGGTGGAAAATCACAAGAGCTGTCACAGAGCACAAAGGATCAAGGGACAATGTGTGGACAGCGCTAAAGCCTGGGCTCAGTCTCCATGCACTTTTTGTTTAGATGAGTTTCTGCCCCCCCGACAGCAAGGCTGTATCTCCTCTCAGATGGCTGTTCCTGGATAACAGGGTGCGTCTCCCCATCTGACCCGGAGCTCCCCAGGCAGGGCCTCATTATCTCCCTCAAGACCATATGTTGGAAGGCAACTCGCCCAGACCACACAGCGCTTGCTCAGAGAAGGGGTCTCTCTGGTCCAGCCAAGACTGGAGGAGACAGGGCCCCAAGATGGCCCCTGGCAGCAGAGCCAGGAGGCAAGATGCCCAGGAAGGTGAATGGGAGAGGACTTCCGTTGCTAAGGGAAGGCCGCTGAGCGCTACGGAGCGAGGTCTCACCGCCTGGGTCTTCGTAGGCCTGCACGCAGTCGATGATGCCCAGCAGAGTGCGCGTGAGCCGCAGCAGCTCGCTGAAGCTGTAGAAGCCAAAGTAGATGAGGTTGTGCGCCAGGCTGACCACCTGCGGAGAGGGGGCGGGACCGAGGCCAGCGTGAGCCCAAGGCAGCGATGGGTGGGACCTCGCAAGGGGCGTGGTCTCCTGGGGGCGGGGACGCTCATGCAAGCAGGGCTCGGCCGGTATAATCGAGGGTCCCGTCAGGACTAGGATGTCAGGGCTGCGTGGACCCAGAGCCAAGGGTTCCAGATCAGCGCCGCCTGACCCCAGAGAGTTACCGAGGAAGACCTGTCTGCAGAGGAGCTTACTGCGGGGAGGGCAGGGCAGAAATGCAGGAAGCAGGGGCTGGGGGCTCCTGCCTGCGACCCAGCCCTGTGCTGATGGGGTGCGTGGACCAGGAGGAGGCAGCCCTCTCCAGGGACTCAAGAGAGCAGCCTCCCTCCTGGGGAGTCCCAGTGGTCTACACGGTCTCCCCGCCCTGACAGGGACGCTGAGGGAAATTAGGTTAAGGATCGCACCACCCACCCCAGGGGGGACCATGCCAGCATCCCGCCGAGCCCCAGCCCACCTCAAAGGTGAGCTTGTTCTTCTCCTCATTGGCGAAGGGCACGGCCTCGCTGACCACATTGTTGAGGTAGTCCTCCACGAACTCCATGGTGCTGGCAAACTTGTTCTTCTTGTCATCTCGGGAGGTGTTGAGGTTGGAATCGTAGCTGGAGGAGGTGGAGGTGGCCAGGCATGAGGGTCCCTGGGGTCCGTGCACTCCAGCTGGGCCCTGCCCGCCCTCCTGCACCCAGCTCACTCCTTGATGGTGATGGCCGTGGGGATCTCGGTCCAGAGGCGGGCGAACTTGACAGGCGTCACCAGCTCCTGGGGGTCACGGTCCACGTGCACGTGGAGCATCAGGTGGCAGAAGGAGGCGCGCAGGTCAAAGGGCAGCATCTCGTCCGCCATGCACAGGAAGATGAGGTCGACGCCCAGCTGCTGGGAGATCTCGTCGATGGCCAGGTACTGCCGGTCCAGGCACATGCGGGCAAAGAGCTTCAGCTGGTACCTGCAGGGCAAGAAGGACGGTGAGGACGTGGCAAGTGGGCTCTCAAGGGCTTCTAGCACACGCCTGGGCCTGCTGAAGACCGGTGCGTGCTGCGTGCGTGCTACCCAGTTGGCACTAATGGCAAAGAACCCATTTGCCAGTGGAAGAGTTATAAAGGGATGAGGGTTCAATCTCTGGGTCGGGAAGACCCCCTGGAGAAGGACATGGCAACCCACTCCAGTACTCTTGCCTGGAGAATCCCATGGACAGAGGGGCCTCGTGGGCTATAGGCTATAGCGTCACAGAGTCAGACACGACTGAAAGTGACTTAGCACGCATGCACACCTGTCCCCCTAACTTTACAATGTGGGTAATGAAGGCCTTGCCTCTCAGGGTTGTTGTGAGGCTGAACTGAGTGATCAGGGGAAGTGTTTTGACCATTGCTGGGGACACTGAGCATCTGATGAGTGTTACCTAGTGTTCTCATTTTTAAAATATGGATGTTGGGAAAGGGGTGTGGGTCTCTTTCAGGCCACTGTGCCGAGCCTGTCCTCAGGCCAACAAGTGCTCCTTGGGCCACCCAGTCACGCCGACTTGGCCTCGCGGGTGAAGGAGGAGGCAGAAGCACCCGCAGAAGCCACTGGGACTCGTCCAGGGGGACCCCGGGGCACCTGTAATAGCTGAGCACGTTCTCGTCGTGGGCGTTGCCGGCCCGCGCCTCCTGAGCCAGCTGTCGGACGCTCTTCTCATGGTGCTCATTGTTCTTGTCGGTCCACGTGAGCCATACTTCCTCTTCTGAGTACTCGATGCTCAGGTACTCGTGGGACTGCGCCATCTCCTTCACGGGCCGAAGCCTGTGGACGCGCGGCACCATCGATCGGAGCGGGGCCCAGAGCCCTCCCCCTCAAGCACCGCAGCCACACCGGCCTCCCCTCCCGGAGCTGGGCTGAGGGCCGGCTAACTCCCAGGCGGCCTCCCCTGCGGGAACGACCTCCAGCTCAGGACCCCAGACAGACCACGAGCTTCGGGAAGGCCGGGGCCTTGGCTCCCTCTCCTCTGTGGCCCCGCCCTCCCCCACACCATGCCAGGCACTGAGCTGGGCACACAGCAGGCTCCGGGTGGTCTGCAGAGAGCAGGGCACCTGTTCCAGCCTGAAGCCGACCAGCGCCCCAGCTCTAAGGTGGCTGGGGAGCCGGGCAGGGGGAGCCCTGGGAAGACTGAACCGCGGGCAGGAGACAGTGCAGCCAGCTCACTCGGTCTGGATGAGAATGTCGCTGTTCTTGGGGTCCAGCACACACTTGCAGATGAGCTCCTGGGTGACGGGGATGGCGATGTGATTGGACACACACAGGTCGGACAGGTAGTCCAGGAACCTGCGGTGACAGCAGGGAGGGGCTCAGAGGCGGCCCCCACCCCGCCTCCCCAGCTGGCAGCACCAGCTCCCCGGTGCCTGCAGTTTACTGCTCCTCCTCCCTTCCCAGAGCTGGGGCTGTGGACTCCCCCGGGAGAGGGACAGCCCGCAGGCCATCACCCTGGGGCTAACTGCCGAGGGGCAGAGAAAAGGACGCCCAGGGGAGGAGCGATATTCAAAATATTTAACTGCTTCACTGGGCACTGACTCGCCTGCTGGAAAAGGTTCTGGGGGCCTCGTGCTGTACCAGAGTCAACATTCTTACTGTTAAACTGGGCCAAATTCGGGAGGGGACTCAGTGAGGGGCCGGGGGAACCAGGGCCTCAGAGAGGGGGCAGTTTA
>SJXO01005498.1:136172-146252 GCA_006408615.1 Connochaetes taurinus | reverse complement strand
ACGGCGAGGCGGCCCACCTGGGCTCCCGGTTCTTCCGCACCAGGCTGACAAAGGTCTCCACCTCTGTTTTGGTGATGTGCTTCTCCAGGAGCTTGCGGTTGTTGTGCAACAGGGCGGTGATGGTGTCTTCAGCCAGGATGTCATAGCCAATCTGGGACTGCATCATCCCGAACTGCTTGGCGATGTGCTCCTAGGGACAGCCAGGCTAGGGGTCACAGGGAGCCTGCTCTGCTCCAGGATGCTGCCTCCCGGGCCCCCAGACCCTAGGAAGCTCAGGGGTCCAGGAGAGGACACCAGCCCCAGGCCGAGGGTGGGTTCACGTAACACAGATATTTAGCTCCCATCTAGCTCCGTGCCAGAGTGAAACCCCCACGACAGAGGGACCCTGTTTGTTAGCAGACCAGCTACATGATTGGTGGGGCCTGGTGAAAATGAGATAGGAGACTCTTCCCAGAAATAAACCCACACACCTATGGTCAATTAATATTCAACAAAGGAGGCAGAATATACAACAGAAAGTCTCTTCAGCAAGTGTCACTGAGAAAGTTGGACAGCTGTATGTAAACCAATGACCTTAGAACACACCATCTCACCAAAAATAAGCTTAAAATGGCTTAAAGACTTTAACATAAGATACAACACCATAAAATTCCTAGAAGAGATCACAGGCAAAACATTCTCTGACAAACTGTACCAGTGTTTTCTTAAGTCAGTCTCCAAAGGCAATAAAAATAAAAACAAAAATAAACAAATGGGACCTAATCAAACTTACAAACTTTTGCACAGCAAAGGAAATCATAAGCAAAACGAAAAGACAACCTACAGAATGGGAGAAAATATTTGTAAACGATGTGCCTGACAAGGGCTTAACTTCCAAAATATACAAATAGCTTACACAACTCAACAACAAAAAACGAACCCAATCAAAAAACGGACAGACCTACCTAAACAGACAACTCTCTAAAGAAATACCAATGAACAATAGGCACATGAAAAGGTGCTCAATATCACTAATCATTAGAGAAATGCAAATCAAAACTATTAATACAATGAGGTACCTCCTCACACCAGTCACAATGGCCGTCATTAAAAAGTCTACAAACAACAGATGCTGGAGAGGGTGTGGGGGAAAGGGAACTCTGCCACACTGTAAGTGGGAATGTAGTTGGTGCAGCCACTATGGAAAACAGCACAGAAGTTCCTCAGAAAACTAAAATAGAATTACCATATGATCCAAGAATCCTACTCCTGGGCACATATTCAGACAAAACTGTAACTAAAAAGGATACATTCACCCCTGTGTTCACAGCAGCACTATTTACAACAGCCAAGACACGCTGCCGCCACCAAGTCACTTCAGTTGTATCCAACTCTGTGCAACCCCAGAGACGGCAGCCCACCAGGCTCCCCCGTCCCTGGGATTCCCCAGGCAAGCACACTGGAGTGGGCTGCCGTTTCCTTCTCCAATGCATGAAAGTGAAAAGTGAAAGTGAAGTCGCCCAGACGTGTCCGACTCTTAGCGACCCCGTGGACTGAAGCCTACCAGGCTCCCCCGTCCCTGGGATTCTCCAGGCAAGAACACCGGAGTGGGTTGCCATTTCCTTCTCCAAACCCAGGGATCAGACCCATGTCTCCTGCGTTGGCAGGCAGATTCTTTACCACTGAGCCACCAGGGAAACCCCACAGTGGAATATTACTCAGCCATTAAAAATAATAACAAAATAACACCATTTACAGCAACTAGAAATTATCATACTAAGGGAAATTAAGAAGAGAAAGACAAATACCATATGATATTACTTATATGTGGAATCTAAAATATGACACAAATGAAACAAACAGGCTCACAGAGAACAGACTGGTGTTGCCGGGGGAGGGGAGGGGCTGGGGGAGGGAGGGGAGGATGCCGGGGTTAGCGGATGTGAGCTTGCACATATAGAATGCATTAACAGTGAGATCCTAATGGACAGCACGGAGAACTCTGTTCAATATCCTATGACAAAGCACAGTGGAAAAGAATATTTTAAAAAGGAACATAGCTATAACAAACACAGATGTATGACAGTAATTAAAAACATTACAAATCAACTACACTTCAATGAATTCAACTAGAGGTAATTTTTTTTTAAAGAAAAGAAATAGCAGGATTCTTATTCAAACATTAAGAATTTCAAGACAGTCATCGGAACATTAAACCCAGTGTGAGGTCCCTCAAAGGACAGAGCCAGGCTGTGTGCCGTGAGGACCGGCCTACAGTCCGATCCCCTTGAGACAGCGCCTGGCACGGCGGGGAGTGCCTTGGGGAGCACGTGCCAGGTGAAGGAGAGCGGGAGCCGGCCAGCGGGCAAGGGGCAGCAGGCCGGGCAGCGGCGGCCCACCTGGTTCTTGCGGTAGTCCTCCTGTGAATGGCGCAGCACGCGGTAGCACAGGCGGAACATGTGCTGGTAGGGCGCGTTCTTCTGGTCCGACAGCTCCTCCAGCCGCACGAGGGGGCCCTCGCCCCCCTTATCGCGGAAGGGGGCCTTCAGAATGCCAAAGATCTGGAGAGCATGGAGAGTCAGGAAGAAGCCCCACATCTGCCCGCACCGCTCATTACCCTCAGCCTCACGCTGACCCTGCCCGGAGGCCACCCTGACATTAACCCCCAGCTGGTTCTCAGCTGCACGTGGCCCCAGCCCACCCCCTCACCCGCCCCCTCTCCTGGCTGGAGTCCTCAGGACACTGGCCTCGGCCAGCCCCTCCCCACCGCGAATCCTAGTCTCAACTCAGGCCCCAGGCCTGGCTCAGCCTCTGCGGGGAGAGCTGAGGGTGGCTGCAGCTCAGGGGTCTGAGGCCAAGAGAAAAGGCAGGCCAAAGCAGGGTGGCCAGAGCTTAAGGGGTCAGACGCAGGCCTGCCTTATCCAAACACAAGTTTAACTTGGGGACTGGGTGTGGGTGAAGAACTGTTATAGAACAGCAAGCAAAGAGCCGGAATCACACGGGATGAGAAATCTTTAATTGGATCCTGATTCCCCCCAAAAAAACGAGCTTTAAGCAGGCATTTGGGGAAAGGCTCAGAACGCTGGTCTGGATGGAGTGTTGTTGCTAGTTTCCTTAGGTGTGGTCAGGAGACTGCTTACAGAGAACGATGCTTTTTCCCTTAGGAGACGCAGACTGAAGTGTTTAGAGGTGAGGTGCACCCTCCTTTGAGATGCGTGGACACAGGGGCAATGTGGAGATGGAGAGTTATATAAAGCCAGACTGGCAAAGTGGTATGAGTGCGTGTTCACTGTACTCTTCTTTCAATACTTGCTCAACATTTGAAATTTTTCATAATAAAAATTTGGGGAAAAAAATTGTTTAAAGCACAAGTTCTCAATCTGACATCTGCATGGAAATCCTAGCCCTACTGCTTCCAAGCTGTGGACTCGGTCAAGTGACTCCAACCTCTGCATGCGTGCATTTCACCCTCGAGAGTGAAATGAGGATAATAATTAATAAGACTTCCCCTGGGTCGGGAGGATTAAATGAGGTGACGTGCACTAAGGATGGAGCCTGGCACATGTTAACAGTGCAGGAAGTACTTATTTTAAGAGGTGATGAGACCAACCGCACCTCAGATTTTTAAAAAAATAATAATTTTTAAAAAATGTTTAAAGAAGTGATGAGAAAACAGCAGGGAGACCACAGCTCAGCTGGAGAGATGAAAAGGCAAGCTCATGTCAAAAAGATGAGCTTTCCCTGGTGGCTCGATGATAAAAAATCTGCCAATGGAGGGGACATGGGTTCAATCCTGATTTGGAAGACCCCACATGCCATGGAGCATCTAAGCCCGTGAGCCACAGCTACTGAGCCTGTGCTCTAGACACCAGGAGCCACATCGGCAGCAGCTCATACGCCCTAGAGCCCGTGCTCCACAACAAGGGAAGCCACCCCAAGGAGAAGCCAGAGACAGCCCAGGCACAGCAACAAAGACCCAGCACAGCCAAAAATAAAGAGAACACATATATATACTAAAAAAAGGACAGAAAACGTCCTGCTCGCAGGCCACGGGCCCGCCCCGAGGCCCGCTCAGCCCCAGGTGTGCGCGGCCACCTGTTTGAGGATGTTCTGCTCTCGCATCAGCTTCTGCCGCTCGCGGTTGGGCTTGGTGACCATGATGTCCAGCACGTTCTGCCCATTGTTGGGGACATCACTGACGAAAAACACCAGGTCCTCCAGCAGCTGGATAACAAACCTTCACAAAGGGACACCAGGTGAGAGGAGTGTGAAGGGCTGACCCTGGGCACCCCGAGGACCCCCTCACGTGCCCCCGGAGGCAACCAGCCCTTCCCCACAGCCAGCCCTGCCATCATAGCACACAGCCTGACACCTGCCTTCCACTTCTCTCCCAGCCTCACTCTGAGCTACTCTCCACGTACACCCCTGCCCCCATCCACCCTGGATTCCAAACTGCCCTCTAGACAGAGAATCCCAGGATACTCCGACCTGGACAAAATCCAGTCGGGCACACGTGGGGTGTCTGGTGTGAAGGGCTCTCTCTGCATTTCCATCCTGCCTGCCACTTACTAGCTGTGTGACCAAGGACAAGTCTCCAAACCTCTCTGCACCTCAATCCCATCATGAGTGAAACAGGGGTAATGATGACTCCATCACAGAGCCGGTTCTTGGAGTATGTGAGCGGTGAGCCTGGGGCCCAAAGTCAGCCAGGGCCTGGCAGGGACTAGTCCCCGCCTGTCACCCCGTCAGCCTGTCCAGCTTCTGCTTTGACGCCTTCGTCCACGAGACGCCGACCCCAGGAGGACAAAGGCTCTCAGGGAGCCCCTGGAACCCTGCCCCTGCAGCCCACCTGCGGTCATTCTGGCTGATGAAGCCCTCGTGCAGCTTCTCCACGGCGCTGGCCAGCATGGAGCTGGCGTCGTTGGCGAAGTCCAGGTCTCGGATCTCGGACACGGGAACCGACACGATGGCGAAGGCCTCCTTGTCCTCCTTGGTGGGGCAGGTGCCCAGCTGCAGGGACATAGGTCAGCAGGGCCTCCAGGGACCAACCTGGGCCCCAGCCCGGCACCCAGTCCTCAGGGCCCACACCATGAGTCGGATGGGCCGCTCCTCCTCGACATCGATGGGCACGTTGGTACTCTGGATCCATGTGTTGGTGCAGAGGTGCCGTAGCCGGACGTAGGAGTTCCTGTGGGCGGGTCGGGGCCGAGCACAGAGAGCATGTCGCAGCACCTCCTGGCCATCTGCCAGCTCCAACCCCCGCGGCCCTGCATCTTCCCCCTGACTCCACAGCCAGCGGCCATGGGCCAGGGGCACCCGTCCCCCCGAGGTGAGGAGCCAGAGGAGAGAAACCCCAGGCCCTGCACTAACTGCCGTGAGTTCCCAGGCCCTCACACCTCGCCCACTTTCCCCAGACCCCCGCGCTCCAAGAGCCCAGGCATGCATGCAAGCAAGTTCGGGACCCAAATTCACTTGGACAAATGAGGTTATTTACACTATTTATCCCGTTCAGTGTCAACATGCCTGCGTCTCACATCAGAAATAGTCATGTCTTTGATTGTGAAACACAATTACCTTTCAGAAATGAAAAACAATCTGAACCTCCAAGTACATCTGGCCTCAAGATGCAGATAAGGGATTGGGTAATCCTCCCATCAGCCCTTTGATGAGTAACTTGATAATCCCACTACACAGGTGAGGATGTCAGGGCCAAGTGACCGAGTCAGCTGCCTGAGGTCAATGTTAAAGCCTGATTGACACCCAGGAAACTTCCTGATGTTCCATCCTAAAATCTCCAGGTTGGAAGACCTTAAAGGTTAGGGAGTCCATCCCCTGCACCCAATGTGTCCTGAGCCCCAGGCCAACTGGCTGTAAAGAACACTGGAGAGAAGGCGGCACCCAGGGTGTAGGGCCCACGGCCCAGCACATGCCAAGTTCGGCGGTGGTGAACTCCCTACAGCTGTCTCGGATCTCTCCAGAGGGATGGGTCATGGAAGGAAGGACAGAGGAGCAGGGG
Organism: Connochaetes taurinus; assembly: GCA_006408615.1. Taxonomy (NCBI): domain Eukaryota; kingdom Metazoa; phylum Chordata; class Mammalia; order Artiodactyla; family Bovidae; genus Connochaetes; species Connochaetes taurinus. The sequence continues at coordinate 140,257 of SJXO01005498.1, read as the reverse complement.
GTACTGGGGGTCTGGATACCAGCCCAGGCAACCCCCCCAACCCCATGCCCACCCACCGGGGCACGAAGGAGTCGGTCTTCTGCAGCGTGGTGGGGTCTAGCTCGAAGAGGGAAGCGATGTCGTTGCCGTGGGGCACAGCCACCAGGCGGTACTTGATCTTCTCCCCAACATTCCGGCGACCTGAGCGGCCCTGCACACCCTGGGGGCGGGGACCCCGACTCAGGCAGGAGCCCTTCCCTCCTCTCAGGCCTCCTGAAACCACTCAGGATCCCACCCGAGAGGCCTTCTCCCTCCAGCCCACTTCCCAGGGTCTCATGGCCTCCCCCACCCCAGAGCCGTGCACGGTCACCCTTCCCAGGCGCCCAAACCCTCCCCAGTCCTCACCGTGCCTGCTGCCTTGGGATCAGAGGCGTCACCCTTGTAGCTGGGGTTCTCCTGCTCAGAGATTCAAGATGGGGAGCTATCCACATGATTCCCGCTCCAAAACGACCCTGGGTTGGGGCAGGCAGCCCCTACCCTTCCAGGGGTGCCCAGCCCGGCCCCAGGACTCATGCCAGCCCTGGAGGACGCACCCACAAGATCACTGCCCTCCACAGACCCACAGCTGGACGAACGGACGGACGATGGACACACATACACATACATACACATCCCGATACACACAAGCCTATGCGTCATGGACAAAGACAGATGTGGAACGTTAAGCTCCACCAGGGCTGAGTTGAGCTCACTGCTATAGCCCCAGGGCCTAGAACAGCTGCTAGCACAGAGCAGGAACATCACCATACCCGTGAGATGTATCATCACCCGAGCATGACTACAAATACCGGTTAAATAGATAAATAAGCACAAATAAACCAGGGTCCACAGACATGTGAGTCTGCGTGCAGGCGTGTGCCAGGCACACATGCTCGTGCATGCCAGGCTGGGGCTCCCAGGATGCCCTCTGCCTCCCCACCCACCTCAGCAGCCAGGTAGTTGCCAGTGGCCAGGTGCTTGAAGCGGTAGAGGCCGTTCCAGTGGCCAGCTCCTCCACGGCACGGGTCGTGGTGGACCACCTGGGTGGGCAGGAAGAAACGCATGGGAGGAACACTGCAGGCCCAGAGGGCTCGCTGAGAGGGTGGCTCTGCAATCCTCTCTGGCCCATTGGCTGCGGAGGGGCTCAGAGGAGACAGATGCTATGTTTGCATGTGGCGGGGGGTGACCTCCCACCCAGCAGGGGTGGGGAGCCCAGGGCCGGAAGCGGGGCTCTGACCTCCACCTCCCAGAGGGCGTTGGAGCTGGTGGCCGACGTGGCGGACTGGCGCAGCGTGGTGCGCAGGAACACCTGCAGCTTGCCCCTGTACTCGTCGCACGTCAGGAACTTCTCCTGTTCCGCGTGGAACAGCCGTACCACATCTCCCTGCAGGGGGGCCGTGGGCTCAGGGCGGCTGGGGACCCTCCCGGCAGGCGAGCCCCCGTCTCAGACACCTTCCAGAGCCAGCAGGCACAGGGAGCCCCAGCCCACCCCCGCAGATGGTGGCCATGGGCAGGGGAAACCCCGTGTGTTCGAGCGCCCGCCATGGCAGGCACAGGCCCTGACCGGGCGGCCTGGCATCCTTGCCAGAGAGGGCATGGGGCAGAGGGTAGGGGGCCTGGCTTGAACTGTGGAGAGGCGTGGGTGAGGGGAGAGAGCGCTCAGAGGATCTGCGCCCACAGCCTCTTCCCAGAAAACAAAGTGAGCTCAGCCAGGACTGGGAGCGGATGGAGCAGGGGTTTCGAGCCCTGGTGGATGCAGGTGGGCAGGCGGGCCGGGAGTGGGTGGGGTGGCAGGGGAAGGGGTGTTCCCAGTCCTTACCCCTTTCAGCACCTCCTCCAGGTGGTCTCGGAACTGCATGAACAGGTTGATCTTCCAGCTGGTGTTGCAATTCACAGAGTTGACCTGGGGAAGCACGCAGAGACCCGTGAGGCTGGGCAGGCCCCCAGCCCCCCAGGAGTGGGCGGGGCTGAAGGCCCAGAGCAGGTGAGGGGAGACCAGCCCAGCACCCATTAATGAGCATAGGGAGGGGGTGTCTGCCCCCAACCAGGGCCCCCAGGCCCCAGCCCAGCTGCCCTGGGGTGGCCGCCCTGTGGGCTGGAGAATGTGGGCAGACGCTGGGAGACAGGAAGGGGGTCGGGGAGGCCCACCCAGGCCCTCCAGCAATAGACAGGACCAGAGGGAGCAACCCTGTGGGGAGGGAATGTGTAGACACTCCTCCACTGCAGGGTCGGCCCAACGAGACTACCAACTAGGGTCCCCGGACTCTTCAATCTACAGAAATTAATAAGAGGCCAGACAACCAGTTCAGACAAGGCTTTAGCAGGATTCATGCTGCAGGCCTAGGGAGCAAAAACAAGTCCCAGGTGCCCTGCTAGCTCGTCTTATAAAGGGTGAGAGTGGGGGCAGATCCATGGGCTGGGCCAGAGGCGTGGCTTAGGCGGCCTGCCGCCCCCTCGCTGGTGCCCTGTGCAGCAATCACGCCCAGTACCTGGCTGTCGCTCCCAGTCTCTCAGAAATAGCAGTTGGTTTTTGGCCTTTTTGCCTCCTACTGTTCCTAACTGCCCCCACTGTGAATGCATGCTGTTACGCTTAATCTCATAGTTTCTTTGGATTTTGTTGCTCAAGGGACGTTTGGCCAGGTGCAGGCCCTCCTGCAATGCGTCCCAGGTCCCAGCCTACCTCAGCCCACCTCTCTCTCCCTCTCCTCGCTCACCTCCTTGCAGCCGGCGTTGTCGCTGAGCTCATAATTACTGGCGTGCAGAGGCTGCCCGGCGTTGACGGGATTCAGGATCACCTTGTCCCCCACAACCACCTACGGAGACCAACGGAGCAGGGTGAGGGTGTGGAGGGCGGGGCCCCCAGGCTTCTCTCTGGTTACTCTGCCCCCTGAGAAACGGGCCTGGGCTCGTGCAGCACCCCCGCCAAGGACCCTGTAGAATGGCCACCGGAGCTGCAGCCTGTGCCCTCCAGCAGGTCCCTCCCCCTAAGCCATCCTCACGTTGTCCCCGTTGCTCCGCAGCTTCCAGAAGGGCTGGATGAAGAGCCAGGAGCCCTCGTTGCCCGTGGCGTCCAGCGTCACCCTCATGGCGTTCTTCTCCAGCAGGGCTGGCAGCCGCTTGTTGACAGTCAGGTACTTGTTACTCTTCATGTGCAAGAGCTGGGGGGCAGGGTGGGAGTGAGGTCACCCCAGGAGGCCGGCCCATCAGAGCAAGGGGTGCACAGGACCCTTGGACACACAGGACACAAACACGAGCACACACACACTCACACCACACCCAGTCTGGCACCCAGGTGATCACACAAAAGAGCGCTGCTCTAGACAGCGTACTCATATTAGCTCCCGTAATCCTGTAACAGCTGGAGAAAAGTATTTACTATCGCTGGCCTGATCGTCAGATGGGGAAAAGAGAGGTCCAGGGAAGGGAAGCACCTCGCCCAGGCCACAGAAGCACGACGTGAGCCTGGCCCCCAGGGCTCCAGGCCCTGCGCTGCGACCCCCGTGCTGAACACACACGCACCCGTGGACACGGCTCACAAGCACCGTGCACACGCAGAGGCAGGCGGGCAGTCGTCCCACGGGCCGGCCAGGTGGTGCCCCTCAGCCCACACCCGCCCACCCCGCACCTGGATGACGCTGCCGTACTTCACGACATCCCCGTGCACCTTCTTGTTCTCCGTGTCGTTCTGCTTCTGCTCCATCTGGGCCGCGTGCTGCACAGACACATGCCACGGTGGACGGCGGGCCCAGGGCCTGGAGGGGCACGACCCCCCTCACCCGCAGGCCCTGCCACTGCAACCAGAGTGAGCCCCTCCAGCCCGCCCCAGGCCATCTGCCCTGCTCCTCCCACTGCTACGGGAGAATGAGGCTCAGAGTGCAGGGGGGCCGCCTGGGAACCCAGCAGGCAGCCCGGGGCCCTAGGTCCCTCCTCTCTGCCCCCTTCCCACCACCTCACTCTGGTGGGGGGCAGCCAACAGACCCCTGAGCCCCCTACAGCCCCAACACCCCCAGCAGATAGCCTAAGGCTGGGCCTCCTCCCCCATCACACCAGAGTCCTGGGGCCCCGAC
>SJXO01005498.1:123850-136036 GCA_006408615.1 Connochaetes taurinus | reverse complement strand
TGGCGGGGCGGGTGGGGGGGGTCCTGCTGGTGTTGGGAGGCGCTCTCTCCTCCATCAGACCAGCTCTCCTTAAAGCAGTGGTGCCTCTGCCCCTCCATCTCCTCAGTCCCATTATCCAGCCTCAGGCCTGGAGCTGCTGGGAGGGTGGCTGTGGGGGCGCCGTGCCAGGCACCACGTGACTTTGCACAAATCTCAGCGCCTGGCTGTGTGAGCACGTGTGGTGCTGAGGCTCTGCACACGCGTGAACGCCCCACCCCCTGCCAGACCCACAGCCCAGCCTGGGCCTGCAGTGGCAGCAAGAAAGAGGCTCACGACAGCCCCCAGCGTGGGTGAAGACAGTCTCGGGTAAAACAGAGCTCAGCAGCCCACACCCAGCCCCCTCTTTCCAGCACGGCTCACAGCTGTGGGGCGGGCCCTCTCTTTCCCCACTTCACACACACCTCCTGAGGAAGGGGATACTGGAGGCAAGGCTGGCCTGGTGGTGGGGGCGGGTGGGGCCCCAGGCCCCAGCAGCATGCTACAACCTTGCTGACCACAGTTAAGCCTCCCACTCGCTTCCACTGGACTGGAGGCACTGAGCTCAGTCTGGAGAGAACTACCCAGGATGTGAACTGAGAGGCCTGAGGGCCACCACCGGGCCCTCACACCATGCAACAACGTCCGCCAAAGACCCAGGGACCATCTAAGCCCCGTGCCAACTCGTAGGATGGCCCCAATGGCCTAGTCCCCCCGAAGGGCCCCAGGCTCCAACTCTACAGAATGAGGGGAGAGGCTAAGACTAGTTCTCAAATCAGGTTCACTGAAACCACTTCTCTAGAAGCCCCTGTAACTCCATGTACAGTTGCCCGGGTTTCTCATTGCCCTACGATGTCCCGCTGAAGGCCTAGCTAAGACCCACTGAAGGCAGTCCACAGCTCACTGCGCCACAAGTCCTGGGACAGAGCTGCACTGGCCTGGAGGAGGAGACGCCTGCCTCTAACTGGCATAGAGTGGCGGATGAGTGGGCCTCTGGCCAGGCTCAGACCCCCCAGCTCCTTCATAGCAACACACACCAGTCTCTGGCCGAAAGGGTCAAACCTCAGGACTTGGCCACTAGGCCCTGTCGGCTCTGATGAGCAGCAGCCCTGTGCGTGTGCCCGGGTTCGAGAGACATACGGGCAAGTGGACACCCACATGCCCAGACCTGTAACTTCTGCAGCAGCACTACGTCAGCGATCTTCTCCTTGTCCTGCTTGGTCTGCTTGGCCTTCCAGTACTGCTTCTGGGCCGAGTAGCGGTTCATGGGACACACCTTGAAGAGGCAGTCTGGGGGTGGGGAAGCAGAAGGAGAGAGATGGGTTCACACGGGGCTCCGGGAAGACCCCAGCCCGCAGCCCTGCCCGCAAACCCCACCTCTGCTCTGCCCCTCACCACTGCCCCTGGCCCCACCAGGGTGAAGAGGCAGTGTCGGAAGACCCCCGGAGAACTTGAAGCATCCTGGATTGTGCTGAGTAGGACAGAGGGGCCGAAAAGCAGGTCTGAGAACAGGCCCTCACCTGGGGGTGGACGCGTGCCCTCTTCCCCACGGGAAGTTTATCAGAAGCCCTTAGGACCCCTCCTGTACCCGGTCTGGGTCCAGGTTTCGTACTCTGGCAGCCAACAGTTCACAGCAGCAGCCCTCTCTGGCCCACCACTATCTTGCCCCCAGTTCCCTGGGAAGTTATCAATACATCCCCCGCCCTAGAGAGGTGGCCTCCATCCCGCAGCAGGAAGAGGAGACTGTCTGTTGGTCCCTATGAGAGCAACCTGAGGCCTCTCTTCCCCTGAAACCACATCCTTGCTCGGCTCGTCCCTGCCCTGTAGGAGCAAGACTCCCTGATACTCCACCTGGGACCCCTTCTTCATAATTTTCCCTTTTAGGCTCTGATTCTGGCAAATTCAACCTAAGACAGAGCCAATTAAAATTCCAGAAATAGGTTCTTTATTAGCTGGTTTTTATTTTGGAAATAGATACAACGTCAATGATTTTCATAAGCCCAAACTCCAGAAAGAATGTTCAGATTTTTCTACCTATGGAAAGGAGGCGTGAGTTGGAAAACTCTGAAGTGTGGTGGGAAGAGACAGAAGGATTTGGGGTGCGGTGAAACGCTGGCATGGGGACAGGGCCTGTCTGACAATACCACGGGCTGTGCTGTGAGGCAGTGAGCTCTCCGTCACAGGAGGGAAGCCCAGGAAAGCACAGGACTGAGCTCATGGCCTCTAAGATCCCTCTCAGGCTTCAGTGCTGTGCCTCCCTGATCGGCAGCAATACAGGAGGAAGACGGTTGCACCGGGAACCCAGACAGGGCCTCCAGGGAGGCAGATCACAGAGATGGGGTGCCCCCCCACCGTCAGGCCCCTCCCTCTAGCCTCTAAGGGAAGGCTATTTCCCCACTCTGGTCAAAGCTAGTCCTACAGCCCCTGGAAACTAAAAACAAAACTGGGGTTTCTGCCTAGCCCACAAGCAGGCAGAGGCCCCTGGTCATCAGGAAGGGGAACCAAGTGAGGCAAAGTTCCGAGAACACAGAACTTCCTTGAACGCAGGGGGAAAAGACAGCTGCATAAGCAGACGGAGCCACCGAGGGCTGCCCTAGCTCGCCCACCCTGGCACCACCAGCACGAGAGGGCGTCACTTCGGAAACACTCAGTTCTTTGCCCAGAGTGTGTCTTCACAGGGTTCTGCCCAACCTTCAAGAAGCTGGGGGGTCACCCCCTCCACAAAGTCCTCCTGCTTCTCCAGGCTAAATGGGAGTTTTCAGGGCTTCTGGTCCCCCGGTCACCACATTACAGTTCCCAGTAGGAGTTGGGGGACCGCGGTGTTTTAGAAATGGAAGGGGGTGATCTTTGTTGTCCCAACCAGTGAGGTCACAGCTAGCCTGTAGTGGGCAGGACAGGGATGCTAGGCACCAGCACCCTAACACAAAGGGGTCCCACCTGCTCACAGGGGGGCGCTGCGGGCGCGCTCTGGGCCCAGCGTGGTGCGCAGAAACAGTCGTTTTTGCATGCTTTTAGCAAACTCTGACTTTCCCAGGAGTGCAACTGCGATACAAACAGGGCTCTGCATTGTCCTTTGTGTTGTTCAAACCTCACAGGGAGGTTTGTGCTGTTTCAGAGAAGGCGTCACATGGCCGCACCCACCAGCTACATTTGGGGCCGTGGTGCTCGTGATTCAGAGGCCAGCTCTGACTGCCGCCTCGAGTCTTCTAGTTGTGCCCAAGACTTCCTTCTAAAATCCGTGTGTTACTTGCTTATCACTGTTGTCCTTTTTCTCTTGTCATGCTTGGGGCATTACACTGTCCCTGTTCCCTACCCACAAACCCTCCACCCACAACACCGCCCCCCCAGGCTCCAGGCTCACTCAGATCCTGGCCCTAGACCCCCCCATTTTATATTACATAAATATGCATATGAATCGGCTGTATTGTTTTTTAATTCTACTTTATAATATTAAACGGAGGCTCTGAGTCTGGCTGGCTGGTCAACTTAGACAGGAGGGGGCAGTCCAGGCCCTGAGTGAGCCTGGAGCCGGGGAGGGCAGCAAGCCCACGACCCTGGTGATGGGGTGCAACCCGCCCCTCCCCACCCAGCTGACGCCCGCCACACCCAAAGCAGAGAGAAGAAAAGGAGGGGAGATGGACACTGCCCCGGGTGCCCGGAGGCAGAGTTCTCACTCTTCTGACCTGACTCACCGAGGAGAGAGATTGTGGGGTCACCGTTTCATGAAACAAATGAAGACTTCCTGTCCCTGGTGGTGATGAGCAGGCTCTAGGCCTGACAGGGCAGAGAACCCTGGTTATAGTCCATTCTGGACCCACCTCACCAGAAAACAACGAAAGCAACCAGATTTCTCATACGCGTATTATTTTAAGACTTTGTAAAGAACTGAGAAGGGCTTCCCTGGTGGCTCAGTGGTAAAGAAGCTGCCTCCAATGCAGGAGACATAAGAGACGCAAGTTCAATCCCTGGGTGGAGCGATCCCTGGAGGAAGGCGTGGCAACCCACTCCAGTAGTCTTGCCCAGAGAACCCCATGGACAGAGCAGCCTGGCAGGCTACATTCTGCAGGGTCACAAACAGTCGGACATGACTGAAGCAACTTAGCACACACCAAGAACTGAGTGAGGGGTCATCCAGCCAGAACAGAAGATCAAAAGGGGAACCAAGGAAGTAAGTAAACACCCAAGCGACTTTACTGGCCATTTGAGTCCAGAGAACATGAACTGTTATCTGGACAGCTTTGCCAGGTGACAAGGCAGATATTCAAGCCCAGGCCCAGGGAAGGCGGGAGGTATAACAGGAGATCCTCCCTTTAAAAGCTGAAACGTCAAAGGGCTACACCCCCAGCATGGCTTGACCCCAGAGAACAGCTCCTTCCCAGAACTCGGGCCCCACGGAGTCCCTTGGATGGTGCCAGGAACCCCAAACTCAAGCCTGGCTTCAGGCTCTCGTCTTGGACAGGCGGTGTCCCCAGGAATCTGGGGATAGGACAGCCACGCCCTCTCTGGAGGAAGATACCATCATCCTAGTCCACAACCCCTCAGACCAGATGTTCAAATGCAGTGACCCATATACAATCAAAGATCACCAGGAATTCCTGGGAGCCAGACGCCACAAGAGAAAACAAACCCACAAAGCAAGACACTAGAAACAGACAGGAAGAGACTTCAGACACAGCCACCATCTGTAAAACTCTGCTTAAATCAGTAAAGGAAAGCTTGAGCTGTGTCTCTGTAGAGACACAGGAAACTATAAAACGTGACCAACCTAGATAGCATGTTAAAAAGCAGAGACAAAAACAAAACAAAACAAAACAAAAAAAAAAGCAGAGACATTACTTTGTCAACAAAGGTCCATCTAGTCAAGGCTATGGTTTTTCCAGTGGTCATGTGTGGATGTGAGAGTTGGGCTGTGAAGAAAGCTGAGTGCAGAAGAATTGATGCTTTTGCCCTGTGGTGTTGGAGAAGACTCTTGAGAGTCCCTTGGACTGCAAGGAGATCCAACCAGTCCATCCTAAAGGAGATCAGTCCTAGGTGTTCATTGGAAGGACTGATGCTGGAGCTGAAACTCCAATACTTTGGCCACCTGATGCGAAGAGCTGACTCATTTGAAAAGCCCCTGATGCTGGGAAAGATTGAGGGCAGGAGGAGAAGGGGACAACAGAGGATAAGATGGTTGGATGGGATCACCAACTCAACGGGCATGGGTTTGGGTGGCCTCCGGGAGTTGGTGATGGACAGGGAGGCCTGGCGTGCTGCGGTTCATGGGGTCGCAAAGAGTCGGACACGACTGAGTGACTGAACTGAACTGAACTGATAAAATGTAACACAGCAGAAAAAGAACCAAATAGAATTTCTAGAAATAAAACAGCTTCACATTTAAAACTCACTGGATGTAGCAAGAGATGCATCCTAACGCTATTCTATCCCATTCTTTGAAGGATGGTTGACCCCATGACAGGGACTTAACAGCCCACAAGGGGTCAGAACCTGGATCTGAAGAACACACGCTACCCTGGAGCATCCCAGCAGAGACTTGCCGACCGAAGCGATCCCTCCCTGCTCCCTATTCCTCTTTATCTTTCTTGGAAACTTGCTACTAGAACTTGTCAAATTTGTCTTTTTCTCTTACACAGATCCTCCCTTAGAGCCTTGCCCACAATACATACCATATAATGCTTGTTGATCCCACTCCTGAGCATATTTAGGAGAAAACTTTAATTCAAAAAGATATATGCACCCCAACGTTCACAGCAGCATTACTGACAACAGCCAAGACACAGAAAATCAGCCTAAATGTCCACCTACACGTGAATGGCTAAAGAAGGTGTGGTATATAGACACAATGGAATATTAGTCAACAATGTAAAAGAATGCCGTTTACAGCAACATGGATGACTTAGAGATTATCATATTAAGTGAAGTTAGAAAGAGAAATACAAATACCATACGATATCACATATTCCGAATCCAAAAAAGTGATATAAATGAACTTATTTATAAAACAGGAAGAGATCCACAGATACAGAAAACAAACATACAGTTACCAAAAGGGGTTAGTGAAGAAGATAGTGAGGGCTGGGGTGGGAGGAGAGACAAGCTAGGAGACTGGGATTAACATACACACACTACTATACACAAAAACAGGCAAATAACAAGGCTCTACTGTAAAAGCACAGGGACCTATATTCAATAGCTTGGAAAAGAATCTGAAAAAGAATATATATACATACACACAGCGAGTGTTAGTCGCTCAGTCGTGTCCGACTCTGCAATCCCATGGACTTTAGCCCATCAAGTTCCTCTGTCCACGGAATTCTCCAGGCAAGAAAACAAGTGGGTTGCCATGCCCTTCTCCAGGGGATCTTCCCCACACAGAGTCGAACCCAGGTCTTCTGCATTGCAGGCAGATTCTTGGCAGTCTGAGCCACCAGGGAAACCCATACATACACATACATATATATGTATATGTATATATAACTGAATCACTTTGCTATGCATCTGAAACTATCACAACATTGTAAATTAACTATACATCAGTTTTTTAAATGGTTTAAAAAACAGGAGACAAGCAAGTAAAAAAAAATGCTTACTGAATGAATACATGATTTGAGCCCAGGAAAATGTCTGTGGGAGACTTCCCTGGACTGCCAATGCAGGGGACACGGGTTCGATTCCTGGTCCGGGAAGATTCCATATGCCACAGGGCAACGAAGCCCGTGCACCACAACTACCGAGCCCTCGAGCCGCATTAATAAAGCCCCCGTGCCCGAGAGCCTGTGCTCTGCAACTAGAGAGTAGCCCCCAGTGACCACAACTGGAGAAAGCCCGTGCATAGCAACGAAGACCCTGCACAGCAAGAGGTAAAATGAATAAATAATGCTTGAGGTTCACCCCTGCACACATCTCCCTGCTTTCACTCTGCTTCGCTCTTTGCTCAGAGGTGGCCCTGCCCAAACCCAGGAAGGGCCAGACCCTTCCTTTTCACCAGACTGCGGGGCAGAGGGAGGAGAGAAGGACAGCACAGGACCCACACAGGAGCAGCAGCATCGAAGACCAAAGAGAAGTCGGGCTCCAGGGGGGCTCCCTACAGTAAGGACTGTGTGCTTGGGCATGGGCCAGGGGTGCCAGGCACAGGGCTGGCGAGGCCGCAGAGAAGAGGATATTCATTCATCGAATACAATCAACTGACATTCCCAGAAACTGACCGCTGTTGTTTAGTCACTCGGTCGAGTCCGACTTGTTGCAACCCCATGAGCTGCAGCACACCGGCCTTCCCTGTCCTCTGTCTCCCAGAGCTGGCTCAAACTCATGTCCATTGAGTCGGTGATGCCTTCCAACCATGTCATCTTCTGTCGTCCCCTTCTCCTCCTGACTATGGCATGTAATACTCCAAAATCCACTGTGTAGAATCATCCAGGGGAGTTGGGAGATTAAAAAAAAAAACACAAACTCTCAGGTCCCCCATAGACCTGGGCAGTGGGTGAAGCCTAGAGAAATGCATTTTTAAAGCCACACCCCACCCGCACCCCCAATCCCAAGTGGTTCTTCTGCTCAACCAAGGTTGAAAAGCACTACCAGGGGATTCGAGATGAGAACAGAGCACAGGAAATAAAGTTACACAGCCACAGTTGTGCATAAGCTCTATAAATCGTGTAAACACCTGTTTCTAATCTTTAACATTTAGATTCATCTTACAGAACACTGAAGACTCCACTGTGGTTACAGAAGAGAATGCAAAGCTTATTCAGCCTTAACGATGTGAAACTTAAAGGGTGCGTGGCTGGTAGAAGGTATACACTGGGCAGAGCACTGTAGGAGCTGACGGGATGAGAAACAAAGGTGTGACCGCGATACTCGGGTTTATAAAGGTGACGGTGGAGAATCTACACCAGCCACAGGATGCTGCTGGGGTGGGGGAGGGGAGAAAGTGGAGGGGTGAACTCTCCTGAATAAGCACAACATCTGGTGACCTGGGGGAGCAAGCAGAGAAATGATGCAAAGGGTGAATGGGTTTGCCTTCTCTGGTTCCACTGCTGGGGGAGGCACTGAACGGGACCACCCCAGCAGGGAGCAAATCTGCAGTCTGGATCAGAACCCACAGACGTCCCTTCCCTCGGGCTCAGCGATTTCGCCACTGGTCCTACATTAAATAATCACCACCACCTTTATTTGTACAAAGCGACGAGAGGACTTCCCTGGTGGCAGAGGTTAGGAGTCCGCCTGCCACGGGGGTGGAGTTGACCCCTGGTCTGCGAAGATTCCACAAGCCATGGGGCAACAGAGCCTGTGTGCCACAACCACCAAAGCCTGGGCTCCCCAGAGCCTCTGTTCCCCAACAAGAGAAGCCACCAGGACGAGAGCCCCCGTGTCGCCACTGGAGAAAAGTCCGTGCGTAGCAACAAGATCCAGCGCAGCCAAAAATAAATAAACAAACCTCAGTTTTAAAAAACGTGACAAGAGACAAGGGTCTTGCAGCAACACTGTTGAGAATGGTAAAGACTGGAAACAGGCATGTGCCCATCGAAGCGGACTGGTTAAATAAATTACAGTGGAGCCACACGAGGGACAGCTGTGGAGCTGTGGCAGGGGAGGGTCAGAACCTGGGTAAACCTTGGAGCAGTCAGGCTAAGTGAGACATGCCAGTCCCCAAAGAACAAACACTGTATGATTCTGCTCATGTGAAGCACTGAGACTAAGCAGATTCATAGAGACAGGAAGTCAGATGGTCGGGTGGGGGGAATGGGGTGTGAATGGGGAGTTATTATTTAATGGATATAGAGCTTCATTTTACCAAAGGAAAAGCAGCTCTGTGGATGGACAGTGGTGACGGCTGATGAGAGAGTGCTTAACGCCACTAACCTGTACACCGATACACTTTTTTTTTTTGGCCAGGCGGTGCAGCTTGCAGGATCTTAGTTTTCCTGACCCGATATCGAACAGGGGCCCTCAGCAATAAAAGCACAGAGTCCTAACCCCTAACCCACAGAGTTCCCACAACCTGTACACTTTGTCAACAAAGGTCCATATAGTCAAAGCTATGGTCTTTTCAATAGTCACGTACAAATGTGAGTTGGACCATAAAGAAGGCTGAGTGTCGAAGAACTGATGCTTTCGAACTGTGGTGCTGGAGAAGACTTGTGAAAGTCTCTTGGACTGCTAGGAGATCAAACCAGTCAATCCTAAAGGAAGTCAACCCTGAATATTCATTGGAAGGACTGATGCTGAAGCTAATGCTCCAATGATTTGGCCACTTGATGTGAAGAGCCGACTCACTGGAAAAGACCCTGATGCTGGGAAAGATTGAAGGCAGGAGGAGAAGGGGACGACAGAAGTTGAGATGGTTTGATGGCATCACCAACTAAATGGACATGAGACTGAGCAAACTCCGGGAGATAGTGAAAGGCGGGGAAGTCTGGTGTGCTGCAGTCCATGGGGTCACAGAATCAGACACAGCTTAGTGACTGAACGGTACAATACACAATCCACTTAGAAATGAATAAGATGGTAAAGTCTGTGTAGCCATTCACCACAATCAAAAAATAAACATTTTTGAAATGCTTAAAAGTAGATCATCTGTAGGAACAGTTTTCACAGTTGTCCAGGAATACAGATACAAATGAGTTTTTCAAAGAAAAAAAAGGAGGGAAAAGAGAGTTCAAGATCTCTATGTACTAATATAGAAAGGTCTCCAGTAGGATCTACCCACAGCAAGACCCACAGAGTAAAAAGAGCAAAGATATAGAACAGAGTGTATAGAAAACCACCCCAGGGACTTCTCGGGTGGTCCAGTGTTTGACTGCAAGGGACACGGCTTTGACCCCTGATCCCTGGCTGAGGAACTAGGATACAATTGCCTTGTGGGTATAGCCCAAAAAAACAATGCTTCCTCGGTGTGAAAAAGGGGGGGGAGTCTAAATATACGTTTGCATTTGCAAGAAGAGCCACGGGAGGATGCATAGAGAGGATGCATAAGAGGCTGAAGAAAGTGGCTACCTAGAGGAACCACAGTGGAGATGGGAGAGGACGTGAGAGCAAGTTCCGGATGGATGCTGCACAGTGTTCTGACATGTACCTGGATGAATAAGTTACCTAGCTGGACTCTCCAGCAGGGCAGTCCCTGGAAATGGGGGCAGGAGAGGGTGGGGTGGGGGTGCCAGTGCCCTCATCTGGATCCTGGAGTCTGAATTTGTTTCCCTTTCATAGAAAGGAAAAAAAGAAAAGATGAAGAATAAAATGGTAAGTACCCCATAAACATATGCAAAGATGTTCTGTCTCACTAGCAGTCAGAGGAATGCAAATTAAAACCACAGTGAGATGCCATTTCACACCCAGCAGGCTGGAAGACATTTAAGCGGGACAAAACCAGGATGGGGCTGCAGCAAGGGCACCCACAATGTGTCAGGGGTGAGTGGGGGTGAGCCCGCACAGTCCCCAAGGAAGGCAGCAGGGGCCGTTCCTAGAGAGACAGAAGAGCTGCCACCCACCGGGGTCAGCCCCCCTCGGAACACACCCGAGAAACCCCTGCGCGCGAGCTCAGGGAAACACGTGTGCACCGGCTGCCCACTGCAGCGGTGTTGGCAACTGTCAAAAACTGCAAACGAAGTAAAGGTTCATCACAGCAGAACTGAATAAAGGACTGCCGTTGGCTCACCCAGCGGAGTATTACGCAGCAATTAAACAGATGAACTAGAGCCACAGGGATGGATACAGATAAATCTCCAAAAGCAGTGCAGCAGGAGAAAACTGCAGAAAGGTCTGTACAGAGGCTACCTTTAATATATGGGGTTGGAAAAATGGAAAAGAATACCCTATATAACTCATACAAATGTCTCTACATATTAGTAGCAAAAGCATAAAAGCAGGCCCCTGGATGAGGTACCCCATTTTCTGAGAGTGTCTGCCTCTGGGGAGGGGGAAGGGAGAGAAATCGGGGAAGACCCAGGGGGCTTCGGCATATGATGCTGTCTCTTTAAGAATGAAGAGGATCTGAAATAACCAGGGCAGAAAGGATTTGAGAGAGCTCAGTCTTGGGTACACGAGAGTGTGTTATTTTTCTCTTTGTATGCTCTTTTTAGTAGTTAAAATGGATCTTAATAACAATACAAGTAACACTGAACCCGGCTTGGAAGATGGGCAGGGAGAGCAGAGGCCTGAGGATGGGGGCGGAGGGCACCCATCGAGAAGCACAGGGAAGTCCCCTCATCTAGCCCCGCCCCAGCACCTGCCCCTCCTGGATGGGGTAGGTGACCCCTACCCTCTTCATGGGGTTGCCTAGCAGGGATGTGAGCCCGGAGCTTCCCAGGGAGACGGGAGGCGCGTCCTTCTGCACCGGGCCTCCAGCGCCAGCGTGGAGGAGAGGGCTGTGGGACGGACCCTGCGGGATGGACCCTCCCTCCCGCCTCCCGGGAGCCATAACCCGAGGGTCTAACCAGAGGCCCCCGCAGCGAACCGGAGGCCAGGGAGGCTGGCCTGGCACATGGTGCCCAACACACTGGGGCGCCCACAGCCTGGGCCTCCCAGGGCCCTGCCAGCTCCGGAAAGAATTCCCTGAGCATGTCGGGGCTTGGGACGGCCCTGGGAGGTACCGGAGCTGAGACCACAAGCAGGGAGCTAACCAGAGGCTGATGGAGGCTGGGTGGGGGCTTCATGGGCTTGGCTGCCCCTCCTGGGGACCTCCAGGGTCGGCAGGGGAAGGGGGAACCCGCCACGTGGGGAGAGAGGGCGAGATGCAGCTCCCAGCCAGGGCGAGGCCCCCCAGGCGGCCTCAGGACACAGCCGGCCTCCCTGAGAGCTCTGGGCAAGTTCTAGATGCCTGCCGCGGCCCCCACACCCTGGGGGGGGGGTTCTCCCTCCAGGGCTGTTTGTGGGAGAAACACCGAACAGTAAGAGATCAGGCTCCAGGGTTGGGGGGAACCCTGGTCTTGAAGCTGGAAAGGTCTGCACCCACGTCTCTCACCCCAGGTTCTCACACTCCGGTTAACACCCACCAGCCAGGGGGTTGCACAGACTCCTGTCCCAGAGGGTGGGCTTCTTCTCAGGTCCACACAGGGCCCCAGGGGGTCCAGAGGGGCCTCGGCCCACCTCACCTCGACACCCAGGCCAAGGGCAGCAGGGGCAGGAAGGAGGCTGGAGGCTGAGCCCCAGGGCATCTCCAGGGATCACGCGGCAGCC